>NNCF01131518.1:68834-89356 GCA_002313205.1 Laupala kohalensis | reverse complement strand
ACAATACTGAACGTGTATTGACATTACTAGCATTATCTAATTTTTAATAGTATTCGCATATATTTCCTATACACAGAATGTTCAGTAAATTTAAAAAAAAGTGAAAATAAAAAAATACTGTAATAGTAAATAATAAAAATATAACATTTAAATGTAATGAATGATATTTCAATAAATAAATAAAGAGAGGGGACTGTTTTGGAGCCACAAATTAAGATATTTATACAATATTGATTATTTTAGAGCGAATAAAAACTATAATGATTATAAGGATCTTAAAATTCGAGAAAACCAATTATTATAGTTATATCCATATGGAATAAAAACCAGCTTATTAATGATTTAATTTCATTAATTGAATTAAGATTAAGTAAGACCCATTTATTTAACAACATTTCACAAGACACAACTACATATGCTGCAGAATGTGTGATTTCTTCCCATTCACTCTCCATCTAATCACTAACACGAATATTCGTCGTTCCCAGAGCGAGCAAGTGCTCGGCATATTGCTTATGTCTGGATCAGTGTGCTCGCCAATAGGCGAATATTCGGGAAATACCCTGAGCAAGTTGCTGTTGCTCGGGATTCGCTGTGCGGTTGCTCGGGGTTCGTCGAATAACGAATGTGTGGAGCCGCCTTCAGCAGCGTATCCTCTCTCGCCCCTCTGACCTGCGGCCACGAACAGGTTCCTATCATTTCGTCTGCCCTGGAGGTTAAACACCGTCGTAATCTACCTCTAACACCAGACCACGACTTCCACTTGTTATTTTGTAATCAACTCTGTTATATTGTGTCGATAAATTATGTGTTCAGTGTGCGCCTGAGTTGTTTGAATTTCAGAGTTGTATTCCTTCTGGCGTGGGAGCTGGTTGGAAGGTAATTGTGATAAAAATCTCAATTGCGGTATTTACGAATTCATGACACGTGGACTCGGGTACTTGCCAATTACGAATTGAAGAATTATGTAGAAAGCAGGAAATGTATGTTCTTTGACCCAACATGTGGTTTTATACTATTCAATACTCAATGTTTTATTTTCTTCGTTGAAATTAATTTATTTATTTAAAGTTCAGAACTGGTAACTGTCCTTACGATTTAAAAAATGGATTTATTTTGTCTTCTTCATTTGCACAGTTTTGAGATGCTTGTAGTATTAGTGTATCAACATAATTTTATTCTTCTTTCTGGAACATTTTTTAAAGAAACAAAAAAATTCTACGTAAGTTACAGATTTCTCTTTTAACTCCCTGTAGTTTTTGCAAATTTAAGTGTCCACGATAACATATCACGCCTAAAATATAAAAAAGAAATTAGTATATTATTAATACGAGTGTGACTCACAAGAATTATGTATTTCCGATCCAGGTTTAAAAACGTTAGAGAGAAAAGAAAATCATGAATGAGTTAATGTCTCCTGTGGAAGCAGAATAAAAGCAAATGGATTCGTAATGACATAATTACAGCGATTATACACAAGAACAGATTGTAAAAAGAATAAGAATGTGTGCTGGCAGCGTCTGTCGGTCGACACAGTGGCCTAGTTTCCGATCACAACGTGTGTCGTGTCGATCGCTCCGTCGCNGGGGGGGGGGGGGGGGGGGGGGGAGCGCAGGTCGAGGACTCCAGTCGAGCGCTTGAGGCACTCCAAGTAAAACCCCAAGTCAACGGAGACCGCCATCTCATGGCTCATAGGTCCAACAAGGGGATTAATAGATGGAGAACTATTTACGAATACTAGACTTTCCAGGGCCATTTTTTGTTTTCTTTCGTGGTTTTAAATCTTCAATCAACGTAATTTATTATTGTAGTTGATAAAGAAAAACAATTAGTCACAAAACCCAAGTTTGATGTTATTGCATATTTTACTTGATTGATCTTTTATTTTCCATTTTATTTAATTGACTCGCTGTATGCACTGGAGAGTTTTACTCCCAGTAAAAACAATAAAACATGTGTGCTGTTATTAATATAGATGAAAATCTCAATTTGCGAGAAATCCCAACTCTTATTAGCTCTTGGTGATATTTCATATTTAAACTTAATTGTTCATTCGTTTTTTAGTTTAGTTTATTTCATCGGTTCGCGTAACTCAGTGTTGCATTTCAACCCGTCATCGGGGCTTCGTCCGAACGCGAGTAATTCCCACGCATCGACAACAATACGTGATTTTTTTATCGCAATCCTATGCTCTGATGAAGGACACACTCAGGATGATTTCGTTTTTCAATTAAGTATAGTGTACCGGGTATTATTCAAATTGTGATCGTATACACATTTTAGTCCCGGGTTACGCAGTGAAACAATTTTAATAATTATTTGAGTGCACTGAATATCTTAAAACTTACCATACAAAGTGAAGTAATTTCAACCCTTTGAATGGCGATGGAATGGAAGTAAAACCCGGCACATCCTGTTCGATTGCGGAAGCGCTAACCTCCAAACGTCTTCTTTCGCGGAATAACGTTCTTTGTGGCAAGAGAATGTGGTTCCAGGTTCGAGTCATGGTCTTTTATCATTTCAGCTCGTTGATGTTGTTACCATTGAGGAGGAGATTGGGATAGTGATGTCGGACGTAAATTTCACTATTTCAAATATAAATCTCACTGAAATGAAGTTTCTTCCTTTTTCACTCAAGAAGAGAGAGAAAATTGGAACTCAACATAAAGATGAATACTAATTGCATCGGTTAAGGCGTTAATCTTATCGGTTGGTTATCTCGCGTCGCCTTGTTTGTTCGATAACATTGTTTATCAAGAACTAATATACATATTTTATCTGTGAAAACGTCAGTTGTTTCCATCGATTTAATCTGCATATGTACATCGTTGGAGGTTTTTATTATATAGCTTGTAGGATTAGTACCACCAAAAGTAAAAGCAGTTTAGTCAAACCAATTAAAATAATACAGCGGCAACCAATTCATTATCAAAACAATTTTGAAGTGTTTAGTAGTACCGTCAAATGATAATAAAAAATTAACATATTGCTTCTGTGTACCTGTACGTGGAGATTATATGTGATACGTTTCAGCCAGGTGAAAATGGTGGGGGGTCGGGTGTCGAACCGGAAATAAAGCGCACACAGAATANCCTGGGTTAAAAAAAAAAAAAAAAAAAAAAGAGGTACTGGTTCGATTCCCGTCTCGTCGCCAGTTTCACCTGTCTGGAAGATATAAAAATAATAACAAATATGTCATCGTGTAGACTATGGCACAAAGGTATACACACTCACACTTCTAATAATATTTGGCTAACTATGCCACGTTAAAAATAGAAAATCACCATGCGTTTTCCCCATAAGAGAAACATAGGATTAATAATAACGACATACCGTAGTTGCCTGGAAGATACCTCAAATTGGAGCGAAGACCTAATGTGGGTTTAGGGGTGAAACACGTCAGTGAGCTTGCTAGGACAAAGCTGCAAACGATGTCTGAAGGTAAAAACCTCACGAAGAGAATCGACTAAATAAAATAAACTACAAAACAATCTATACTAATAAAAGTGAATTATTTCGAGTGACTGAGGTAAGGAAATCGGAAAAAAGCAATCGATGAAATTATTTGAAACTTCAAAGGACTTTTCTCAAGTATTACCGCAAATAAAATTAGTATGGTTAATATTGATGAATTACGAGAGTAGGAATTACCTGCTAATCAATAGACGTGAACGTTCTCTCGTATGGTTGTTTAATTTGAAAGCATAAATTTTAATGTCATCCATGTACAGAAGATGATTCACTGAATGGAGAACTTTGTTTCCCTTGTTAATTGAAAAACCACATCCAGTTGAATTTAGAAGGTTGCTAAGAGGGTTGATCGCCATGCAAAACCATAGAGCACTCAGGCAGTCTCCTTGGAAGATTCCACGTTTGATGTGGATTGGTGAGGTTACAACTATTTCTTTGTCTGTAGTCAGTTGAAGTACCGTTATCCAGGTTAGAATACTGTGAGACAAGAACTGCATGAGGAATGGATTGATTCTGTAATTTTGCAAAATGTGTATAAGCCATGAGTGGGGGATAGAATCAAAGGTTTTTTTTGTAATCAATGTAGGCTGCGTGGAGATTCCTGTTTTGTTGTTTTGTTTGTTGTAGTATTATACTATCAATAATTAACTGTTCTTTGCATCCTCTGGAATTTCTTACGCACCCCTTTTGTTCTTCTGATATTTTTTTGTTTATGTCCAAGTGTTCATAAATTTTATTGTTCAGGTATGAGGTTAGAATCTTGTGGATTGTTGGCAGGCATGTAATAGGTCGGTATTTGGAGGGGTCCGTTGTAGTGTCTCCTTTAGGTATTAGGTAGGTGATGCCTGAGTTTAAAGAAAGGGAGAATGGTTTCAGTGTTCCTCTTTTGTAGCGTATGTGAACAAACTAGCCAGATGTGTGTGGCAACCTTTTAAACCAAAAATTTTGAATTTTGAATTTTGTTTTTTCCCGGCGCCTTCCAATTGTGAGTTTCAGTTATCACTTATCTCACGTCATTTACATCTACTGTTGGGAATTGCCTCTCATTGATGCCCGAATATTTCTTTCCTTCTTGTTGGATCCACGATGCACATCGATCATGGGTCACAGTTTCAGACCAAATGTTTTTCCAGTAATCTTCTATTGCCTTTTGGTCTGGAGATTGGATATCTTTTGGTTCCTCTCTGGCCTCTAGGGTTCTGTAAAAACCTTTCTCATTTACTGTAAAATTTTTGTTCTGTATTCTACTACGTTCTGAAGACTGAAGGTATGTTTGTCTGCGTGTACTTAATACAGTCAGTCTTTGTTTGAGTGAGTCTAAAACATGTTGAGGTTTCAAATTATTGAGTTCTGGAATGGATATTGTGACTGAGGCAAATCTTTTGAACTAGCTTCTCTACTCGGTATGAGGCGTCTCCATTAATAGAGGCAGAGGTGCGACCAATACTCTTTCTTATTTCTTCAATTTTGCAATTTAATCTTCGTAACCATGCTGGAAGTTTCTTTTTGTTTCGATTGAAAGGGAATTTTGCAATTTTGTCTGGATTTTCATGTATCTTGTGAGACCCAATGTGATGGTAGTAGTTCGTGCTGCACAGTATATTCCGGCATGGGCGTCATTTAGGTCTGTATTCGTTGCTAGGTATTCAGTAAGGAGATACTGATTAATGAAATCTATGATAATTGAAGCTCTTTTTTATGTTTGTATTTTACATAAACGTGGGCGAACGGTTGGGTCTGTTTCCTTGTACGTAGCAACGACAGTCCAAAACGTTGCGGAGATTTCATTGAAAAGTTTTTCATTTTTAGTATTTTGGTTAGTGTCTTCAAAGTGGGTGGTTTCGTTTTGTATTTCAGTGGGTTCATTAGGGAGTGTCTCTTCAGATATTTCAGAGATTTTGGTGATTCCATTTATTTTTTATGTTTTATTATTATATCTCGCTCTCACCCTTTCTCAAAAGTAAAAAAAATATGTAAGCAGCTTAGTAATGACCGCGCATGCACATATAGAGCGCCACAGAGACAAGAAAGAAGCAAAGAATTTAAGAAAACAAATTATGGTGGATGTTACTGTTGTTAAATAATGACTCGCGGAATGTGGGAGACAAATGTTTTTGTCAACTTTGAAAATAACTGATAAATTGTCTAAGGATAATTTGCGCTCTTATGTCAGTGTTTTTTATTTTACTTCATCACTCCATAAGCAGTTGTTTCCAACTAATATGTCATTGCTCTCCGCAGTGCGTCATGCTAATAAAGAACCTCTGTGCAAACAAACCAAACATTAAAATGTGTTATTATTTTCGTACAGAAGTGACTAATTGATTGTGATGGCTGAACTCCCGCTATATTAGGGGCCAATTTGGAATGGGGTATACTGTTGCACTGTGTTACGGTACCGAAGAATTAATGTTACATAAAATTTAGTTTTATAGAGTGTGATTTATAGCAGCAGCTGTCCGCGCACTCTTTCTGCGGCCCGTGAGATGTACTAATACATTTTACATCTAATTTTTCATCAAACGTTGAGGGCACAACCTTGCGTTATAAATCTATGCTGTCAGAAATTATATTTGATCTGGTAGGTCCGGTGGGAAAATATACAAAATTGTGTTCGGAATTACCTAGTCATGTACTACAAAACGAAGACATCATCGTACTAAATATTATAAAACTTTTTAAAAATGGAAATCTATTACTTATTTTTCCCAGCTTTAAATAATATAAATTTGTTGACGAGAATTGAAATATCGTTACAAATAAATAAATACAACCCAGTAGTTTTATTCGTCGGACAATATTTAATGAAACCCCATCCCGTGCCGGTCCCGACGAAAACAAGTGGCCCGGGGGATGAGATAAGCTGATTTGTAGAATGCTTTTGACCTTGAAGTTGTCACAATCTGTATTCTTGACCGTTTAAAGGAAGCCCAGACCAATGAGAAATGAAAATTTGCTCCAACCTTTTCTAAAACGCAAAAACAAAAAAATTGTTTTGTCAGTATGAGGTAGGGTTTTTGTTACGTATTTGTAGCGGGTAAGACTGTTATACGTGTGGTATGGCGGGGAGGGGGGAATTGGTTTGAAATAAAAATTTACATCGATATTATTATCTTTTGAATTTTCAAGTAACTCGTAACTCAAGAAAATCCCCCGCTCTTCTGAACTGGGTAAGGTTTTCAGCAGGGGTTTCCTCACCCATCCCAGAAGTGGATTTACAAGGTTGGTACCCCTAGGCTATAGTAAGCATAGCGCCCTTTTAGAGCAGATTTTATGATCGTAAGTTTAGTTATTTACTTATTATTTTCATTTATTATTACACATTTGTATATCTTTTTATTGTTTATGTTTATTAATGGTTTCTATTTTTGTTTTTCTTATTCATATCTATTAGTACAAGATACAAAGTATTACAAACATATTTGGTTTGGTCTTACAATCAATATTTAAAAAAATTAAAAACATTCAATTCAAATTATAGAATATTTTTGAACATTAAAACTACAGAAAATGCTCGTATAATAATATTATTAAATTAGAAATATTGCTTTTTTTTCGTCTCTATTTTTGGCGGTCCCAGAATCTTGTGCCCCTGCGCGATTGCCTATATTGCCTATGTCTAAATCCGCCTCCCCCTCGAAATTAATGTCCGTGTGATTCCTTAGCGTCCCTGGCTACCCAAAATTTCTTCTCTGCCCAAAGAGCATGAGCAATAGTCTAAACCTCACCACATTATAAAATAATGTAAGACATGAAATAAATCTATACTAATAAAAGTGAATTCTATGGAATACCTTTGGCATGGAAATCGGAAAAACTAATCGATGAAATTGCTTGAAATTTCAAAGGACATTTCTTCAGAACTATTGCAAATAAAATGCCAAGTGTGGTTAATATTGATGAATTACAAGATCAAAAAAAAAACTTCAAAATTTGGTTGCTTATCAGTAGATGTGAATCTTCACTCATTAATGAATTTAGCCAATGTTCTAACTAATGAATTTAGAATATTATAGAAGAACACCTGGAAACGACGAGCAAAATGAGCTAAGAATTTTAGACGTGTTGACAGGTGTTTTAGTGTGCTCTGTAGGTTAAAATATATCAACTCACTGTACCTATTTTTTCTTTAAATGCTGATGTAATTGTTTGTATGTTTGTTTAACTATGCTAATTAATTTATTTTATTTCTTCTTTCGAACCCGGTTTCTCGACCACCCGGCCACTACCTGGGTTTTCATTATCTCATTTTGTTTCTAGATGTTATTTCTCTGTCTCTTTTCTATTTTAATTATTATCTCCCTTCATTTCCATTTTTTTCTTTATGTTCTTCCTCCGTGTTTCTCTTCTCCATTGTTCCCGGTTGTCATGTCTGTTTTGCCATTCATGGCTGTTCCCACTTTGCTGTATATACTGCTGAGGCATATGCGTTCCCCGTCCTTAGCGCGAGGAGGTGGGGAACTTCCCACTATCTAGATATGTTCTTTCCTTACACTCATTATTCTGTTAGCATGCTCCTCAAATTCGAAATAAAACTTCTCTGTAGCATTATAATTTGTCGCTATAAATTCTTGTCACTATAAATTCCCGGTCGCTTCAATTCTTGCATCCAATGTGCCCTTTCTGCTGCTACTATTTTACAATTGTGTAATACGCGATTTATCGTTTCGTCTTCTTATCCACATTTACACATCCTGTTTGCTGTTAGCTTCATTTAATATGAATATTCTTCGATGTTTCCATGTCCTATCAATACCTCTATGACGTGTTTGCTGCGATCACATCCTGTTTTTGTAACTAAACTTTAATTCCGTGAAGGATTTATGTTACTCTCCCATCGTTTGCCTTTTCCCAGTTTATATTCCAGCGACTTAGTAACTGATTACTAATTGTAGTTTTCCAAGCCCTTTTTGTTTTAAATAACTTAATATATTTCCTTATTTTCATGTTTTATTTGTGAATTGTTTTAAAATTCTGGATGTCTTCAGATTTAAATTGTTTTAATCCCAACCAACGCCGGGTAGTTGTAAAAATAAATAAATAAATAAATAAATAAATAAATAAATAAATAAATAAATAAATAAATAAATAAATAAATAAATAAATAAATAAATAAAATAAATAAAATAACCTACCCAACTAGAGCAGCGTCTCAGCATTGTAAATGCGTGGGTGGTAATTTCCCAGCTACCGGAACTTCAACCACGGATTCCTTCCTTCGAGCGCCTCTGAGGATATGACGTCACCCTCTTCCGCCAGTGCCAGACTGAGGATTGAGGATAAGTGGTTGCGGTCCCTGGTGGCTGTGGTGACGATAAGGATTCGGGTGACGTAAGCTACAATGCAATTGTGCGTTGGGATACTGCTCTTTATCCTGAGCTTGAGCGATGTCGTCTGGAAGACGGATTTCACAACTGTACCGTTGGCACTGAATTATGTTAGGAAATAATCAGTTGAAATTCTTGGCCACGCTTGTCAATAAGTATATGATATGTTGAGATTACATCATTCTTCAGATGGCCAACGTTTCGACATTTATTAAGTCATCTGCACGGTTCTCTGCTACCATAATTTAACCGCGTCACCAAAGTTATCACTTATACAACTTATACCTCAACCACAACATGCTTCTGTATGTATATATCAGCTCGCAAGGTGCACAATGTGGATGTGCCTTGTCGTTGGCGATCTGAAGAATTATATATTTATTGTGACTTAAATTCAATATATCGTATTCTTATTAGGAACTATTATTATTAACGTTAGGGTTTTTAGTTGCGTACCTTTGTACTTTCTCATATACGTAGTATATAGATTGTATTGTAATCGTGAAAGCCAGATTTCGACGGGTATATCCGTTTTGACGATCCCTGATCCTGAAAAAGTGGTTTTTGGCGTAACATCCGTCCGTCCGACTGTGCGCAGCGATTCTAAGTCAATAGATGAATCGATGTAATTCGCATTTCTTTTTTGCGGTCGAATTTACTTGTTGTCGATGCAAGTTCTCTATTTTTTTACCTTAAAACAAAGGGTACTTCACATGAAGGTCAATGTACTCTTTCAAATGTTTCTAAAAAACTGTTCCAATGATTTTGCTTAAATTTTTTGTATGTAAAGTAGAATTACTATGCATTACATCCGCATTAGCGGTATTTCGCTTGAAAGTTTGGTATACACGCAGTAAGATAATTTCTGTCTGCTACACTTACACATTAGTTATGTTTCAAAAAGCTCGAATAATATTTAGCAGTGTAAATGGATCAAGCAGACGTAATACACTTTTCGTAAACTGAAATGAAAGATATGATAATGACAAAACACATAGGACTACAGCAAACGCACTGCGGATACGAAAATACATCACGCCAGAAATAACCCTTTCTCCATATAATTTTTTCTCACTCTATCCTGCAGACGGAGAAACGTATATGAGAAAATATGCGCAATGGTTTTGCACCACTAGTTTTAGGGTAAAATAAATATCCTCGGAAAGATATTCCAATGTGAAATTTTGTCTCCAGATAAGACTAGAGACTAAGACTTTTGACTCTTGATAAGGTTTATTTTCAGCACCTCTGGTGAAGAGGGGGAGGGGTGATGTAATTAATCTGGCCCAGTTGTTATATTCATTTGCTATTCACAACTCTCAGTACAAGTTCCTAAAAATACAACCAGTAATCTTACATATCTAAATGACATATCATTTTTCCCGTCTAAGATACAAGAGTGAAATAAAACTTGAATCACATTTCTACGATACTTGAATCACTGAGATAATCGACAAGTTACTGGAACTATCTTGTGTACTCCCGACGATGTTTACTCTTTATTTTATTAGCTTATAAGAAAACATTAAATGGATAATTAAGAGTTAACTAATACAAACTAAACCCCTCAAAATACTTTTTCTGGGGTGTAATGCCTAAAGTACGAAACCGGACTTTAACTTTCTCTTGTGCCTTTCAAAGGAGTCACGCGACTTCCTTAATATTGTTTATACTTATTAACAGAAACAAATTAAATCATGTTTTTTCTTCATTATAATTTATGTTGAGTTATAAAACAGTAGAAAAATATGAAGAAAATAATTCTTCTTCTCTGTGACTAACTTGGAGAGCTAGTCATATGCGAAATGGAACAGGATTTTCACTCCAACTCTTTGAGGTATTATGTGTGTCACAGCGACTGGGCTTAAGTACCCCCCAAAAAATGTTTTACATGATAGTTTGAACCATTCTGTATCCAGTAGCGATGAATTTTCATACCCTCAGGGCGCAAAATTTTGAATTATTTGACTTTACATTACTATGGGTTTACATGGAGAAACTTTCGCGCATAGCAAACAAACACTACTGAAACATAGCAAATGAAAATAGGAACGCAACGATGTTAAGATTTTTATACCTTACGGGACATTTTCAAGAATAATTCACCAAAAACGGTGGAAAATCCTGTTTTAACGGAAATGGCAGCCGCATCACATGACAATGTGACCCTTGTCAAAGAAGAAGTCAAACAACAGTCGAAAATAACTATCAAGTTGTAAAATCACAAAATAATTGTGCTAATCTAGAATTAAAAAATCAATAGAATGAATTATTAATTAATAAGAACTACTTTGGTGAATATTTCCAAGTTTCGTGAATAGTTGGCAACTTGACTTCAGTCAACGCGCTTATAATACTTGAAACTTGGTATCATCTATGCCTTCTCACTATGGCACTGAACTTCCCTTGCACAAATTTCGATCCGTGTTGAAGGATACACAGCAGGTTTCCTTCCTTGTAGGTTCCTGCGTGTAGTGGTGTCTCGAAAGGCAACGTTGCACGCCGGGTTTCGTCATCGTCCCTTCGTAAGGCTCGCAACACCGTGAGCCTCAACACAAGGAAAACCTTACGATGATCCACAGGGGTTGGTCTCCGGGAGCCATTGTGACGTCATAGAGATAAGACTCGAAAGAGAGAGAAAAAAAGAAGAAAACAAATGATACAGATGAGTGAACAAGGTCAGGAACTCATCTTATTTTACTAATACATAAAAATAAGCTTTTGTTTTTATGTTTAATACCTAAGATCTTGAAAACTAAAAGGGTTATAAACTTCGGGTTCTTCTCGAATGAAGCGAAAACATTCAACTTTGAATATTGACAACCTTTAAATATGATACATTCTTCAAAGAATTAATTATCAGATATTAAAGAAATATTAAAGAACTCTAATCTGGACACACAGATGAGCACGTGCCATAAATATAAATCTACTGTATAATTTCATAGCACCGTTAACCAGTACGAAATTACGCATTTTCACTGTATTATCCAACATTATCGAATTCGCAAACAATAAAAATGACGTCTTCTGTGCGACGTAGAAAATGTTCTCGATATGACGTCATATTGGTTCCTACCATTTCGGCCCGGGTAGAGAAAGGAACGATGAGGATCATTCTGCGAGCAAATACAAGGATAAATCAAAACAGGGTTGGTAAGCAAACAAATTTCATCATTCGAATGAATTATTCTCCGTGGAAACTAAAAATATATTGTTTATTATACTTTCGTACGCGCGCTGCATTTTTTTGGCACTCATTTAAGAGAAAAAAAATGTAAGAAATTATAATCATCGCTCTGGTTCCTGACCTGGGTATTTATATCAGATGAGTTTTCTTTGCGTTTGGGTCTAAATAAAACTGTTATTTGATACCCAAGAGATCTTACCCCTCACCTCCTCCAGCGATCAATGTTATGTGATCAACAACCTGTTATCGGAAGATGAGATCCCGAGTTCGATTCCTGGCTCGTCAACATTTACATCTTTCTATAAGTTACCACATATCTACTGTGTATTACGAAACTATACTATTCGCAAACTAATGTGGCGTCTAGCATATTTGGACACTACCCCGAACTTTGACAGTCCTTCTTGAGAAGCACACCGCTAGATCTCTCCGGAGTTCATCTCTTTATCGCCTACTAGACCCAAATAATTGACAATGTGACATTTTATATTTAATGTGAAGAAAGAGTCAAAATATAATATAATTACGATAAAATTAGAAAGGATAGGATGAACTGTAAATGGAAGAAAGATTCTGACCAAAACCCTTAATATTGTCGTAATAATATACTGATCAATTTTCTTTGTATTTGCAAAAATAGCATTAAAATGGCAATAAAACGTTGAATAAAAAAGGTAACATTTCCTATTTCTTGGGTCCAGTTGGTGACTAAGAGCTTAACCCCCGAAAAGCCGAGTGATATACAAATGGAGGGACTGGCAAAGTTCGGGAGAGTGTCGCGAGCTCTCAAATGCCACATTCGTTTGAAAATAGTGTAGCATGCTCCTGCAACAGGTCGTCTTCCAGGCTATGTACGCCGCCATGTAAATACGACTTAAACACATCAAGAAGCATTTAAAATGTTGGTGAGTTGATACAGTTTTTGTTCGATCAAACATCTAACTAAAGTTCTTATCTATTCTCTCTATAATTCTGTTATCTGCTATTAAAGATTCAAAAATAAAATTGAATAGCATTGTGTAATAACGTAATTTAATGTGTTTTTTAGTCAAATTAAATATTTCCCACCTGTATCAAGTTTGAAAACAATATAGCGGATTCGACAATACAAGTGATATTTAGTTGTCCCCTCCCTATATCTTTATGTCACTTATTTTTTAATTTCTTTTATATGATTGCGTCTGTTTATTTGTCTACCATGTTTATATTTGCAAATTTACTATTGAATTTTGCGACACATTACAGACGAACGAAATGATGCATGTTATTATTTTCCAAATATTCAAAAAGAAAACAATTTCCTCTCAAGACAACATTAGAAGCTGAGAAAACAAGAACAATTGCCAGAATGCTGAGAATAATAATTAAGAATTTAATGCGGGCGTCCTCAAGCAATCGGAGCAATTATCCAAATTTCTTGATGAGACTGCTGCGTTAATTGCCTACTATTGTTGTGCTTTCCACTTTAGCTAAATTGAATGGTCAATGACAATGCTTGAGATAAGTTTATGATAAATGCATGAAGATGTCCCAAATCACATAACAAATTATTTTTTATTGAAAAAATCCATTTATTGTAATATTAGCGGTGACTGATTTGTTATTAGAATATCCGATCATATTGAAAATAACTTTTAAAGGAACCAAAATTAGTAAATAAAATTTTTGTTTGTATTTTTGTTTTAGTTGTTTCTGTTTTCGAGGAACATGGGAGATAAGTAATATAATTTTGGTCATAAAAATAGATCGAATTAAATCCGTGTGAGCAATGACGTCATTTCGCTCAACTGCTTGAGAACCACATCCTAGTACTATTTGCGAATTATTTTCCTTCTCATATTTACGTCATTCGCAAGTGGTCAAAGCAGAGTCCGTCGGTCGGTCGGTCGGGTTGGGGACTCTCGCCGCCGAGCCACCACACGTGCGTCAGTGAGGGGTAGCGTTCGCTGCCTCGAAGCAAGGAAAAAGCGCGCCTCTGTGAAACGCCGCGCTCTCATTGGCCGAGAGCTTTCGACCAATCCGCTTCACGCCTTGGGGAAGCCCTGGCCGTGCGGGGAGCGCCACTGTCTGCTACCGCATAAATGAATCTTTGAAAGCAGTGTTCGCGCGAGTGCGTCTGACGGAGTTGACGCGGTGAGGTGGTGGTGAGGAGTAATCGTCTCGTGGTGGTCAGTTCGAACTGTGGTCCAAGTGGTGAAACAAGTGTGCGGTCGGCGACGTCATGATGCGTGTGGATGATACGAGAGTGATGTATGGTGGCTGGAACAGCGTGTACCAGCATCCACAAGGGAATCATTATCAAGGTGAGATTGGCAATAGCATTGGGACTCCCTCGTTGCATTTGATTCTGAGTGACTAGTGCTTGTTTAAAGAAATGACTGTGCGCTGACTGTGCGACCGGAAGAATATTTTCGCGAAGCTAGTGTCTCATTTGTTCTACGTAGAAGTAAGGTATCAAACTAAGCTGAATATATTTTCGGTTGATTTTAATGTTCGTGAATGAAATTATAAACAATAAACACCTTCGAAAATTCAGTGAAGCGAATATCACATCTTGCGTATTAGACTGAAGGCTTTTTAAAACGAATGTTTGAAAATTGAACATGCATAAGGTGATACCATCAGCAATTCCGCACTACTTGGTATCAATTGTGGAATTAAGTTCGCGTCAAAGTTATTTATTTCATCTTAATTAATTCAAGTAATCTTACATTAAGGCAATTGTACTTCTTGTCACCGTCGAGGTCTTTCAGAGAGATGACTTATTTTCCCTCCAAGGTAATTGTATTGCTTGTAGCCGAGTTACTGTGGTGCAGAAATTATGCCTTCTCGTAGTTGACTAATTGTCGGAATAATGTTAACCTGAGATAAATGTTTGTATCTATTTATTATTGTATTCGCATTTTGAGTATGATCATGTATTTGCGAAAGAAAGTTGCTCATCGAATTTCAAGAGTCTTCAGAAAGAAACTGAGTACTGACAGTCAGATGAAAGTATGTTACTGTCTTTGTGTTAAATAATCATCATTACTTATGTCGGAGATGTAGCATTTACATTATTTTCTACGGCAAAATATTGCAATAGTGCTTAAGGGATAATCTCATCAAATACGTAAAAAAATGTTTTAATACACGTTAAAGCCAATCGGAAGTTTAATGGTGTTGTTCACAGTAATAAAATAAGCGTGTTTTAATACGGTGTAATGACTCGACGTCTTGTAAACCAAGGACCTTCAAAATTACGCGCTAGCGTAGCAATCGTAGCCCGCCCGCTTTGAGCTCAATGAATGGGGTTCGGTCACGTTTCTGTTTGCCCTTGGTTTCCTGCCACACGTATAAATCACGCAATCGTCGCGACGTACCTGCTTCGAAAAAGTGGCATTTCGTAACACCGGGGAAGGGTCACGCGTGGTTCTTTATGGCGGTGCTTCCGTTAATGTCGATGTCTGTTTCCTGTGGAAGTCATCACGTGGCAGATTTTTGCTGCTGGTGCGATTCAGAAAATCACAATTGTCGGTGCACTGTCTGGTGGCTTACACGGAGAATTTGCGAACATGATCACCCTTTCGAACTTTTTATATTTGCTTACTAAGTACAAAACACGTTCCGATAATATTAAAATAGCTTCATTAAAATTCGTATGTTTGTGGAAACATTCTCGTGATTAGCGATCGTATATTGTGTAGCTCTCAGATTTTTAGTATATGCCACCAACAGTGCAGAATAAATGTTAATAGCTCTCAAACTCCTAGACATGACGATTAAAAAATGCCCATTACTATTGCAAGGTTGATATTAAACAATGATGAATCATCATTAAATCGTTAAAACGATTGCTAAAAACGAAAAAAAAATCGTGAACCGGATGAAATAATTTTTTATTTAGGAATGACCTCTATGCTAAAGTAAGGATCGGGCAATTGCTTGATTCCAGCCAACAGGGCAATCTACTGACGTTTTAAATTTTCAGTACCAATGTATTTCAGAGTGAGAGGAATGTGAGTTTGGTAAAGGTGATACGCACTTTAGGAATGCAGAGGAGTTTCAAATGCCCAGTCCCATGTGCCTAGCAGTGTAATGTTCCAAAGGGATGACGCAAGATAACTATTTTTACCACGCCTTTTTTGCAACTGAAGACGAAATTGCGGTGTCACATTTCTAATTGGTGTATTTATTACTTCAGAGTAGCGTAGGAATTTGCATTAATTAATTAGTTGGATTTGCTTGCGGTCCCTCCAAACATAAAAAAGTTGCATCATGATTTGTAATCGTGATTCACTCTAATTAGAGTATTTTACTTCTAACGGAATTATTTATATCAAGGAATTCTTAGAACTAAAATTACTATTGTTCATGGATAATCTTAGTTATTTTATAACGAAATAGTTTGAAGTTACCCGAGTCCACGGGCCATTTTTTTGTGTACTTTCGTGCGATCGGTGGGGTATGGCAAAATGTTGCCCGACGAATAAAATTAATGAGTCATATTTATTGCTCTGTAACGCAAAAATTTGATTCTCAATACGTATTTGAAACTGGAATAATTGTAAATTTGTCAATGTTTAATAATTGATTTTAGTATTTTGGATCGTAATGAAATGTCATATTGTAATGTGTTGCGGGGTTATTCCGAAGACAACCTTCTATTTTCTCTCGCAGGATAAGCCACATCAAATATAAACTCTTACAACATACATTTATAAAATAAATTTGTCCCCCAAGGTATGATAAAATATGTGAAATAATATATAACTCGCGGACTATAGAATAAGTTCTGACGGCTTTGCCATAGCTATACGAATACTCTCGAAAGCGTATATTCCTTTTCAATGCGAATTGGTAGGTGATATTTGAAGCTCATGAATGATTAATTTGTAGAATAACATATTTGTTAATGTGAATTTACAACCGTAGGAATTGTTTTGATGGGAGAAGAATTTACATCTGGAGCTGGGGTGAAATTGTTAGAAACTGGCTCTTACATTGAATATTCTTGAACGCGACAAACAGATGTGTTTATACTATTCCTGGATGACCTTGGACTTTATTTTAATATTCTTGAAGTATAGATATTGTCCCTCGAGTGTCCCTGAACTGAACTCCGAAAATAGGGGGTGGGGGGTCAACCAGTGTTGCGCACTTACCCCAAAAACGTTCGCTTAATAACACATACGAATATGTATTTACTCGCCGGAGACTCTTGTCGACGATATTTCCTGGGCGGTGATCTGAAGGTCATCCCATTAGAATTCCCTTGGTTGAATGTTGCATGCTGAAGCAATGCACAACACTCGCAGTCTACTATTAAATGATAACTTGACACATTTCCCAGAAGTGCGAGAGCCGGTCTGCGACCTCTGGATAGTCAGCTGAGGAAGAATGTGAGCAGGGTTAGGGTTAGCAGAGGACGATGTTTGCAAGTTAGGAAAGTACGTACGGCGCATGGGAAGACTGCACCATTCTTTTCAAGACAGGAAGTCGAAAGGGACTTTCATGTGGGATGGTCCCTGAATAACCGGCGCAACATAACTCCCGCTGCCCAAAGTGATGGTGAGGGGGATGAAAAACGAGGAAAATGAACATTTGGCGTCCAGAGCGCAGGGTCTACGAATCCGGCGCGCATCTTTCGGGTTTCCGTACCGACCACCGAAGTGCGACTCAGGGCAGTAAATATCGACGAGGCGGTAAAACGAGTTTTCGTGGAATGTGCGAAGATCCCACCCCATTAGCAGTCGGTCAGTCATAGTTTGTAGGCTGGATGCAAGCTGCTGAGCGAGAGCGGGTGTTATGTTGCACACCTTATTACTTCAAGTGGTCGTCAAGGCTTCCATATTGAATGGTGTAAGGAAATCAATTATAGATTTACGGAAAGTATTCTTTTTATATATTTCTCATAATTGCCAGAAGTGCTCTGTTTCTATTTCCCGTGACGTGAGAGGTCGATCACTGTTCACTTTGGAACATGGACAAAGGATGTCCGCAAGGGTCTCATGGAGGTCCGCTATTTTGGAAAGAATTTTGTGGCACGTCAACATTTTGGAAACCATTGATTGTTTTGTTTAGATGGGAAATATATATAAAATACTTCGTTTAATACTGAAATGCTGCATGCTATTCGCAATGGAAAGTGGCGTCTGGCAGCTTAGAACACTTGCCCGATCTCTACCACTCCATCCTAATGAGTACACCGCTTGTCTCTCCGGAGTTAAGCTCTTAAGTCATCTGCTGAACCAAAAAAATTAACAATGCATTTTTTGTTATAATTTTAATTTAATTTTTGCAATATACGCACAATTACAAAGAAATTGGATCTAAACGTTATATAATTACGACATAGAGGGTTTTAGACAGGTTCTTTATTCCATTTACTGTTGATTTTACCGTTTTTAACGAAATTATATTTCTTTTATTTGCAGTTCAATTTAGAATAAAAGTATTACAGTACAATGGTAATAAAACGTTATACGAAAAAGTAACATTTTTTGTACAGTAGGCAAGACCTTAACCCCGGAGAGACCAAACGACGTGCTCATGAGTGGTGAAAACAAGTGTAGAGTTCAGGGAAATGACCTAAGCTCTCAAACGCCACTCGATTGAAAATTCTGTGGAGAAAGACATTAATCGACATCAATGTTATGCTCACTGCAGTAGTCAATTCCCGTATTAGATAAAAATTCCTTTCTCCACCAGAAGGTTGACCTTAGAACTTTTGTCGAAGTTGTCTGGTTGTTATGAAAAGTCAATTTGTCATTAATTAAATATATGATGATTTAACACCATTAGTACACGTATTAATCAATGTCCAGGTCAACAATGCAATAAATAATTATTAAAAGTAGTTTAATTTTTTAGTAGTCTCATGGTCGTATGTTTTTGCATTTAATAATTTTTATATTAATTTAATCATATATTTTAACAATTTTTAATTTCAGTTTATTAAATATAAAGTGAGGACCGTGGAGTGCTTCGTGTCTCACACTGACATAGTACGTTACACATAAAGATGGAAAATAAGTTGCATTAGTCAAAGCTATATTTCACTGTATGTCTTTATTTTAGCTTGGGTAGTAATAAGTTTATAATCTTATTTCATGCATGATGGGATTTTCCTATCTGCGCAACTACAGTATTCCTATGTTTCACACTGTTATTGGTGAGAATGGAACCAAAAATTCGCTCAAATTATAGATATTATTGCGAAGAGTACTCCTCCTGTCTCTCCCATAAAAATTCGCTGAAATCTTTCCATGCATCGAGGAACTAGCAGAACAGGCGTTGCACGATCTGTTTCTTATTGGAGCTCCGCGATTGAAAGTAAACACTGGTTCCCAGGTCCACGCAGTCTACTGGAAAACTAGTATCGGGAAAAAGACGGGTGTAAAATTGGCTGGAACGTTACGCAGAATTGCCCTTGCATCAAATCTAAGAAATTAATAAGCTGTATCCTCCTCAAACCACATGAACGTATAAGGCAAATGGTCTCGGCACTCAAATTAACTTAAACTATGTGGAAGTTCTCCTGTAAAATATAAATTATCGTAAACTTACTCGGTGCCGCAAAAGTACCCGCGAGAACTGCTCAGAGTGACAAAGAAACCGCACTGGAATACTACATCTTACATGCTGGTAATGGAGCTCACGAAATAAAAAATTGTTATACTGTTTCATTTACAAGAAGAACTAATCTTATCCAATAGTATGGATTTATTGGATCATGCAATATGACAACCCACAGTTTAAGTATACTTTAAGTGTACACAGTTTACTTCTTTAGGTATAGTTTCTTTAAACTCTTTCCAGTCGCTATTGGTATCCCCTATTGCTGGAATAAGTTGTTCACTTCGGTAATGAAAGCAAGGGTTTAGCAAAATTGATCTCACCCTGTGTTTATATTTGTTAGGAAAATCGCTGTGACCTTTTGTAATATTGTTTTTTTAAAAAATATTTTTACTGTTTTAAACCCTTTAAACGTCATATTTTCAACGCCTCAGATATTTTTTGGGATATGCTTGAGTTATGTGGTTTGCGAAAATAAATTTTTTATACATCTTGTGCTCAAAATTTGAGTTGTTACTTTTTGGTATTAATGATCTATCATTAAATAATTTATCTATTAGGGTTAAAAATATGCCAAAATATGTAAAAACTGAAGGTATGTACTTTTTGTTGAGGTATAAATGATTTGTTCTCGCAGAACGTAACCCCTATTTCTCTCGAGTCATTTCACAGAAGTCCACTTTGAAGGGGTGACAGTGCCCTGTTGCATCAATTGTTTCTTCAGCGTTCACTTGTTTTGCCCCATATCTCACGCTTGTTTGTCCTGGCGCAAGGTTGCCTTGTTTTGGTTCTGTTCTTGCTTTCTAAGGAATATCGAGCGATACAATCGCCCCGAGGAATGAGGTTCAATCTGTAGAAATTCTAGATGATTCTAGAAAAATATGAGCCCTTTTAAGTTTCCACAACGTTGTGGAGAAGTGCTCGGCTTCGCTGTGGGGAACATTGGTGTTGAGCAGTAGCGGTGATTGGGAATCAAA
>NNCF01131518.1:32400-61426 GCA_002313205.1 Laupala kohalensis | reverse complement strand
ATATATAAATCTTTTTTACCCTCTTCTTTTAATTACAAACTCTTATTCTAACAAACTGCAAACTATGAAATATCTTCAGCGCTTCGTTAATTTTCCATATACCCTTTACATATTCCTGCAAAAGTTCTTTTCACTATCCACCAATCTATCTAGAACCATTATTTTCCGTGTATACTTGTCTCCCGTCTGAGTAATACAGGAAGAGTTTTCAACCTCGTCTTTGTTTTAAATAAACTATGCAGCACGCTGTGTAGTCTGCGATCATACTGCGATTTCATGCTGCGCCGTGTAGTATGAAATTCGCGTACGCCGCCTCCGGTAATTCTCCATTCGCAAGTTTTGAGTAAACGATGCTAGTTGTCTTCAGTTGTAGCTGTAATAGAGAAGATATAACGAATAGAGAAGAGGAGTAATTATTTTATTTTGTTTAAAAAGAACCACGCTCCAGTTTATTCATTACGCAATTTATTATTAACGAATAAATATTTAGTAATATGACTAATTCCCTTTTGGGTACAAAATTATTTTTACGTAGCAATTTTTTGAGTTTAAGTTCAAAACTCAAATAACGCCCTTCATTTGTGATTTTGTTGATGGGAGGCACTCTCCTATTTCAAACAAATGTCTGTTCAGTATAGTGCCCGTTAGGTATTCCTGAAGTTACCCGTCAATCCAACGTCTGTCCTTCTGTACCTGAGTGACTTCTTCTCTTTGCCCAACGTTACGAAAGATGAGTTTGTAAGAATGTGGTATTATCCGTACTAATACGAAAGCGTAACGCGAAAGTGTCAGTGTGTTTGCTGCTTGATCGCGACTAAACCACTGGACCGGTCGTGATGAAATTTTGCAAGAATATAGTTTAAATTTCCTGCATGAACATAGGCTAACTTTTATTTTTTAAATGTGTGACGGGAAAGATAGAAATAGTTTTTTTACTTTAAGAGTCGATAAAATCAGGAAAAAGTTATATTTGCTTTCACTGTCTGAACGGTTAGTGAGATGAATGACAGTCAACTGTGAATGACAATATTGTTTGCCTTAAAGAGTTCTACATAGAAGTCCGCGACAGCATATGTCTATCTACAAAATTAACATAAATTATCGATAAAACATTATTAAAATAGAAGTGTTATATTACTCCAATTTAAGAAGAAAAAATCAGTCAACACCAAATTTAATGAATTATTGGTTTTGTGAATTTAACAAGGATAAGAAACGTCTTTAAATCGTAAAATTTCGACGAATAGTTTAGATGTCACAAGAATTCTAATGAAATAGTGCAGCCGCGTCTTGCGAAGCAGAAACTAGACCTGTGTCGCTCTCGCGACATGGTGTATTGCAATCGTGAAAAATAAACAGTTGCGAAATTTTGACGAATATATCAGTTTTGGAAGCCTCTGATTCCGAGAACAATGTTCGTAGAATTCCAATTATAATTTTCTTGATGCTTTCAAGAAACATATGATTGAAAGGAGAACAATTATTTTGTTTATCACACTAGAGTAAATGCGTTGGTTCTAGATAGTGCACCTACTTTCGGCACTTCGGGTTTTAGAACCAAACACTCTGACTTTGACTTTGGAGAACTTTTTGGTTCCGGTTTTATTTCTGACACAATATTTATTTTCCTCTAAATCATGAAATGTGCTTTTTTATGCAGTTTATGCTACGAATAAAACAATAAGACAGATCTTTGTAACAGCAGGTTTGGTTATTCGTCTGAATGTCAAAAATAAAAGGGGTAGACGCTGAGAAAGTTTAGATTTAAATTCGATTTTTCGTCAAANTTCTTTTATCTTCATAATTAGGGTGTTTTCTCATGAATTGCTCATTTATTGTTGACTTTTTTGTTAGTAATGTATGTGCGGGTGATGACTACAAGAGCGCCATTGCTCACATGTTTTCGGAGGTCGACACAAAGAAATATAAGAACAAAATATATAATTTAAGAATAACACATAAGAACAATGTATAAAAAATTCTACACCACTGATGTTTGGAAACTTTTATTCAGAGAACTGCTTGAGAATTCTAGAATTCGTAGATTTAAGTTTCCAAATCCACTGTATGTTTCTTAGAGAGAAAATATCCTAGTATGTTTTATTTTATTGTTGTCAGGTATTTTGTATAAAATATCATATGCTTCTCTGATAATATAAAGAATTCATTCATGTTCAAATAAAATTTATTCTTTGTAGCAGCAGCTGGATAATTTTTGATTCAAAAAATTACCAGGAATACAGAAAGGAGTGGAAAGATCGAAGCTGCAGGCTCAGTTTTCAACAGTATACTCAAACAAAAATAAATTACTAAAATTTTCTAAAGTGCTCTTTCTTCAGTTTTCCGCTTATAACTTGATAACACATTTTTTGAACGAAACACTATTGTACCTAAATAATATCATATTAAATTTCCAACAAATTATGTTGTCATTTTGTCGTCAGACGTTCGTCATAAGTCTTGACAGCGCGATTGTACAATGGATAAAATAACTTATTTTTCCCGTATTTTGTTTATAACTTGAGAACTACTTACTATCAGAGAAAACGTCCTTATACGAAAATGGAAATATATTGAACGTCCAACAAAATGTGTTTTTCAGATTATTTTTTTCTGGCGATTAGTTTATCCGCTTGTGCGCGTTGAACTTCGGTACACATCTATGTAGTAAAGGTGTACTTTTTTCCTTGCATAGTGTCTGTGGTCCAAATACGGTTCGAGTTCTGGTCTTTAACTCTCTAAAGTTGACAAAACTGAAAAAAATGACTTAGCATTTCATTTCTAAAACCCATTGCTTCAAAGTCTAAACCCATGCAAACTTGCAAACTGAGAATTGATAACATTTTACTGTTTTTTTTTCCTATTACTGATACTTCGGTTGAGATCTAAAATTTCGGTTCATCAGAACTTAATCATATCAACATATCAAAAAATAAAACTACCCTATTTGATGCAATTAAATAATACGTATCGACTATTCGACAGAGATGTGCACAACACTTCCATGCACAGAAGAGGATAAACAGATTGTCAGAAGAAAAAAATCCAGGATAACGCGTTTTGTAGGACGTTTAATGTATTCCATTTTCGTATGAAGACATTTTATCTAAAAGTTTGTAGCTCTCAAGTTATAATTCAATTTGATTAATTGTAGAATGTTTGTCAATTTAATCACGCTCTTTTGTATTTTCCTTTCGTCTAGTGAAAAAACTGTACACAATGTAATTTGTTAGAAATTTAATGTACATTTTTTTCTTTTCAAGAATATTTTGTTCTAAAAATGCGTTTTAAAGTTATAGACGAAAAACTAAAATAATATTGGAAGAGATAACTTTTTTGACATGCTTCTATTCGTTGTACTAGACTAATAGTCAAATGAGCATTTGATGTCAGTAAGGTCGTGTTTGGTATCATTTTTCATCATTTTAAGCGTAATTTCAATTATTCTATATCACAATTTTTATGGAGAATTTTTTTTCGTGGTAAAGCCGACTTGTTTACTGAAACAGCTGCCCACCGGTCCCATTGTCTGGGGATTCACCGGACGGGCACAGGTAGTCCGGGGTAAACGAAATCCTTAAGGAAGTGTCGAGTTGAATGGTGAAGTGTCGAGTTGAATTTTACCCGAGAATCTGTGGAGTTTAAGTAGGCCGGAATTAATTTTTTCCTGAGTAAAAGAAGTTAATTCCAAGAAAAATCGTGATCGACGCCTCGTTAACCCTAATCTTCCAAAGAACAAAGCTATCTGCTGCGGTATTAAAGAGACGTTTGTTTTTAATCTTGAATAGTTTTCATATTGTCTTCATACCAGATAAAAATTCTAATAAGTATTTTATTTTTTGACAACGATAGATTCGAAAATGAATTATACCTTTCTTCGATATTTTGTTTTTGCCTTCTTGGCTTACTATCTTGATCGTTTCTAATACCTTCTTATACTGAACCATACTACGCACGAGTTATTCGGTGTGTCTGATTGGGAAAAAAAGCAAAAATTACTTGCGGAACAAAAAACATTCTTTTTTATGATTGTTAACAATTGCCTGAAATAAAGAAAGCTACGTTCATTTCACGTAAGCGTTGAAACGTGTCCCAAAATTTCGCATCCACCACAATCATAAAAAATTAAATAAAGAAGAATATTCCTGAAGTATTCCGTCGGTCGTTACAGCTCTTCGTATAAAATACAAACGCGTACGTAAAGAAAGAAATCACGAAGCTCATTCGACATATTAATAACACAAAAGTTAACTTATCGAACCGGAGTTCACTACGTGCCCTTGGCAACAATCACAGATATTCTTCTGATGCTCTTCCAAAATAGTTAGCTAAAAGTAAAATTCTAATAGTATATAATAAATATTTACGGTAAGATACAAGATAACATCAGAACAATATCACGATCGTTAATTTTTATGTTCGGAATATTCAAGACTGTCGGCATTAAAAATAACCCTTGCGAAAAAGTATTTTCGTGAAATTGAAAGAGCGAACATATTTTAATCGTGATACTTCACTGTTTTTTAATGTGGAGTTCAATTTTTTTGGGACGAGACGAAATTTCTTAATCCAATTTTTCTTCTGAGATGATTTCATTGGATCGTCAATCAACTTGCTGCGACTCCGGCAAGTGCTCCGTAATTTGTAAGCGAGTGTCACTGTCTGCTTAAAATGTTGGATGTGTGATGTACGTAATGCCTTGGATTTCGGCGAGACCTATGCCCGAAATATTCATATTAATGATAATAATTTCAATTTATCCATAAATAGCCATAATTTTCTGTAATATGTTGGAATTAATCTTCGTACTGTTCGGATAGGTGCTGTACATGCATTTGTTGTCAGACATTGATTTGGAAAGGTAGATCCCGTGCCGTGACTCCCAATAGTTCGACGCCACGCAATAGTGTCACCAAGACCTCCCCCCCCACCTTTGGATGTCGTTGCTCCACCCCCATTAACGTCCCCTTTCCCTTAGGACCTCATTCTCCCCACTTCTTCCGCGCCCCGTTGTTCTGCTTGCTCAGCAATAGCTAATTGCGGCCGAGAAACTTAACGCGTGGCAGTGCTGTCCCCCTTCACATGGCTCAAGGGAAAGAATCCGGCGACATTCACAGATGGGACGTCAGAATTGAAGTGTGAAAGGTAGTGTCACCCTGGTGGGAGGGGGGGGGGAGGTGGTTTTGGCCCCGGGTCTTTGTCGTACTTCCACTCAGTCACGTATATCTGACGAAAATTATGCAATATGGCTGCCTAATGTGAATTGCCCACTTCTACGAATCAAGTTATATCCGAATAAATACCTATAGTACTCACAAAAGCGACTATTTGCTGTAAAGAAATACAATTTGATAACACAACAAAGACGCGAGGTAATATTCGTTCCACGCGCTCGGTGCAGAAGGAACAGAATAACACCACAAGAGCTAGTGCATTGAATTGATGGCAGATACTGGCCATAGATTTAAGTTTTCAGAAATTCAAATGCCCTGTCTGACCTATAGTACTCTCAAAGGCGAGGTACAAATATCAGTACTCTTGTGCGCGATGGCGAAGGAAAATTGTTGGCTACACACGACTCCGTCAAAATGCCACCTTTCCATTTTGTAGATGACCTGACGTGTTTTGTTAGCTCGTTGATAATTCATGACCAAAGAGACTTGTTTCCAGGAGTGTTTCATCCACGGAGTAAACACTTCCATAATGTATACTGTAAGTTTTGTAAGAAGCCCATCCAACTCCGAAATAGCTGCATTAACATTAAGCGTGTCCACTTCCTATGGTAATGAGACAACTAACATAGTTTACGTAATTCTTCTTCTAGAGTTTTCTAACGAAGACCGACTCTGCCGAAGTAGATTCTTGGTCATGAAGTAATCTAAAACACTTTTAATCTTGCGCTTCGGTTGCATATGCAACATAAATTCTGCTGTATGTCTTACAATAGTTTCGATATTTTATGGGACTGGGAATTTGAAACTGATTAGTGGGGGGTTTACAAAAAAAAATAAACTAGTGAATATACATATTTCTCCCGAGCTTCCAGATTGAGATGAACTAGTGGTAGGCCTATCATATTTGGTAGTTCGTTAAATAGACATTACGATACTTCATGAATAAAATATTGTAGTAATGTACAGTTCTATACATCATACGAAGAAATCTGTACTTCGTTCTCGAAGGCCTCCGCGGTCGAAGTCAAGTGATGCTGGGCTATCCGGGTGGCGCCACGACCAGACCGGCACCAACCGAATAGCCCAGTCAGATCTGTACATTCTTCAATTACTGTAATTTAATTAGTACAGACAATAAATTATCTACATTATTTATCACTACCATTATCGATACTTTATCCTTGTGGAACCCGTTCTGAGTCAAAACTTGACAAAATTGGTTTTATTTGTCCGGTGATATTTTTTCAATTTTTATAATACTATTTATGACCGCGTTGAAAAATGTTTTATCGTTAAGTAAATTATATGACTTAATATGGATTTCACGTAAAACACATAGTGAACGGTTTATGAAACAACGTTTGAACCCTGTTTGGGGCCTTCGTCAGGTGTAACTAGTATTAAACATAGCAACACAACTGAAGATGAAATAACGTAAATATGTTTACAAAAAAGAAACCACTCAACCTTAAGTTTAAAATAGTATTGTAATGTATATGGTTTCTGCTTCTTTGTCAACATATTTACGTTTTTTATGCTCCGTTGTTTTGTTAACTTTTTCATATTTTATCTTGAATATGCTTCTCTTGACGAAGGCCCCAAACAATATATGTTATGTAAAAACGTTCGCAAATATTGTGTGGAGTCAAATTGAGATCGTGAAATGTTTTAACTTTGTAATGTTTTGTTGATTTGTATTAATATTATTAGTCTCTCTTGCGGCTCTTTTAATGGCCCCGCTTCTTGGAACCCGGCGAAAACTGCGCCCCCACCAATCGTCATGGAGGCAATGTTTCATACGATATCCACAAATGGAATCATTCCAGGGTCCTGCAACTGATTTTTTTTCGCTTATTTTTATTTATTTATTTATTTTTCATTTTATTTACTGTACACTTTTATCCTGTTACAAAGTTGTTGGTAGTTACCAGCTTTTCAACCTTCTCTCTCGTCGTCCTCTCTTGCTTTCCTCGTCCTCTTTCTCTTGCTTTCCTATCACATCCTCATTCGTGCTGCAAGTCGCAAACGGATACTTTCAGTCCACAAATCCGTCGTTGTAATTTCATACGTTTTCAATATATTTTTCCCAGTTCTTGGTTCCATTTTATATAGATAAATTTAGNCTTCCGGAGAGTAAATTAGTTTTTTTTCCCTCCACGTGGTCATACGCAGTTTGTACTGTTTTTTGACAATAAATTTATTATTAAATTTATTATCATATCTATTATTGCTAGATCCAAATATATTTAATTTGGGCTTAAAAAAGCTTAAGAATCTTTAAATTATTATTAAATTAAAATTAAAGAATTTAAAAAGATAATTATAAAACCAACTTAAATTAGGAAAAACGGCTATTTTTCGTACTTTTTTAGGCGCCCCAAAAATCTTGCGCCTCTAGGCAATTACCTATACTACCTAAGTGTCAATTCGCCTCTGTTTCCGTCGCATACTCCCACGGGATCTGCCACATCCGCATACACTGTGTTCGCAGTCTGGTCGATGAGTCGACGCGCCGTGTGCGTAGCGCGTATACCGCTCGCAATCGTGTAGGGCGGTCGGTGCCTGGCAGTGTGCTTGCCGCCGGTCGCCTCCTTCCGATATCGTGGCCAAACAGCTGCGTCGCTCGCGGACGGTTCAGCTGCAGCGAACCACACGACGCGCGTGCTCGGGTGCTGCGAAAGGAGACGCCACGACGAGGAATATGCTGCGGGGTTCATTGCGTGCTCTAAGGCGCCGTGCGCACCGATGAAACGTTTTGCGTGAAACAAAACTCCACTAAATACATTGGGACGTGAAATGCGCAAAAATGGTTTCATGGAACGCGACGATTTTATAGAATCTTAATGAGTGAGAATGAAGTTAGGGAACTTATCGGATTCAACTAGAAGAAGCGGTGGAGAAGTACCCGTGAAAACACTGGTACAAGGAGATTATAATGAAATTTGGTTTTGATCAAATCATGGCGATCGTCAACGGGTAGTTCGCGGATCTCAGAGAAACTTTTTGTAATTCACATAGAAACCTTCGTATTCATTTCACCCATTATTCATAGTAAAACACGAATTTGTATTGTAAGATACGGGATTTCAACGGTGCTCAATGATTTTTCTCGCATCCAGACCTGCGTTTTTCTAGAGTTTTCCTCCGGGTAGTGGCGGATTTTCCATAGACGGAAATACCATTTAATACATTTGTTGTTATTAATCTCGAATTTTCACTGCACATATCACAGATTCATTTTGAAATAATAAATGGATAGCAGTACATACTTATTAAATATTTTTAGAAGCATTAAACCCACCTCTGCCCTTGGGCCCTTGATCGGAATTGATGGGTTGGTCCCTTGCTTGTTTCCGGAGAGTAACGTTGTTTATTATCCCCCATGTGGTCATACGTAGTTTCCAACTGCTTTTTTTTTTGCCAGTAAAGTTTATAATTTCTATTCTCATGAAACTCGTTTTACGACATGAGGAAACTGGACTCAAATCTTGTAGTTTATTTAGATACAGAATTTGCAAACCCCGTTCCCAACAATTTTTACAGGGTTTTTTACTCAATCATTCATCTCATCTAGTTTCTCGCTTCTTTTGTGGTTGTGGCTGAATCACCGAGGTGGACGCAATCTATTTACCTTAGAACTCTTTCCAAGAGTTCAACTTCTATGCAATAGTGCAAAAAAGTCGTCGTCTTTTGTCGACAGTTACTTGTCCATTGCTTTAGGTTTAATGTGTTCAATTTCGAATATTTTCATAAATTCTGGCCTTTCAAGGTCATATCGCGAACACTCCCACAAAATTTGTTCGACAATTTTTTTTTATAGGAACATATATAAAAGTCATCTTTTTTATGCTATTAAAGTGTGATAAGTTTTCCTTCACAATTATTTCCCCCCAAAATATAGCCTTAATAATTATTGGCCCATACGTTTCAATGTCTCCGCTGAGGGCAGGAATACTACCAGACTGGAGGTACCCATATTTCGGGTCTCAGATCCAGCCGGAGGGCACTCACAAGAAGTGAGGCGGGAACTTCCGAAGGCAACCGGACACCTAATAATTATTGCTCACCATATAAATATAATTAATTATTAAATAATTCATGAGAAAGAATCACCACTTCCTTGTTGGTTCGTTATCTACTTAGTTTGTGTGTCCACTTCTGTGTGTTTAAAATGAATGCGCTCTATTAAGCACGAAGAAAAATTCAAAATATACACGTCCCAGCACATAGTAACGGGAGCTCGACGGACTCTGCATCTTTTAAGTTCACATAGTAAGGTTTTGGTGAGGGATTTGGGTGGTAGTCGAGATGAATGTTTTCGTTCGGAGCCTGTTGACGATTGTACTGCATCCCCCCTAAGTAGTCGTATTGTAGTTGCATAAGCAGACAATATTGGTGTGAATGGTTATATAGTCACCTTGATGGTAGATCTGATATATTCTGCCTTGTTTAGGATTCAACCTGCCACGACACGGCGGATATTCCAATTTGTCACGGGTTGGTCGCTAGGCAGATAATAAAAGGACATGGAAAAATCCTTTATAGCGGAATTAAGATTGCTACCACCGCCTTTGAATTGAACATGGGTCTACAGAATTGTTGTTTCTGCTGCTTTACAGTTCATAGTCTCTTAATTTATTTGCCTTTAAAAAATTAACAATTTTAGACAAATTCGATATCCTTGTCTTTGTTCGTATATCGATAATTTTTAAGATACCCTATTACGTTCATTGGATACGGCAATTTTACGAGGATTTTAATCTTTTCTCTTACGTAGTCAGAGGTCAATGGTTAAAAGTTGCTCTATTTTGCCGCATTGCTTACGGGGACTTAAATATTTGTGGACGTATGACCTATTGGTTGTCTCCTTTTACTTATGTACTTTTCCCTTCACTCTTTATCAATATTAAATGCATTACGTATTTTTATTGATGAGCAACGGGATCCCTTAAGTCTTTATTGTGTTGTCTATGGTTGAAGAACGTCCGGTTTGAACCGATTATACACAAAGGTCCACAAGAGATGTACAGTCTCAGATGTAGCAAACATGGATGAATTTAAGTACTATCTCTTCAGATTGCTCATCGGAAAATTCTTCTTGGGTTGGGTTTAGACCGGTCCAGATTGAGATGGAGTAGATCAGTTATGATGAAACAAAGATATTCCGCCTGAATATATTTTAAGATTCTATGGGAAACCTTTTCGTAGTTTAATTTTGCTCTTTGGACTGTTCGTGCCTGTGTCAAACGTTTTACTGAAATAATGCACAATCATATTTTTGTTTTGTACTATCAACTAAGCAGTATTCTTCTCACAAATGCTGTAGCTGTTAATATCTCTATACACAGCTTCGAAAAAAAAGTAACTTATCTTTACTTCTAATTTTAAAGTATTAACAAAAATACCAAAGGAAAGAGAATTAAAATCGAGATTGACAGAATTTTATTTGATGGCAACGCAACATACTCTCGGTAACATGGTGGGGGCAGTTATAATAATAATTTTAATGTATGAGAGCAAGAAAAGGAAAAGAAAACCTTTTTCGGAGAGTAAGTGGTATGATGGCCTATCAGTCTTGCATGGTATCTCACACTACAATACCTTTTCAAAATAATAATAATAATAATAATAATAATAATAATAATAATAATAATAATAATAATAATAATAATAATGAAATATAGCTACAGGATACATAGACTACAGAAAGACATACATGATACCCCACAGTTGGCTCCTTTACACATTACACCAATACAAAATCCACTCAGTGGTAACGAAGTTTTTCGAAAACGCTATGACAAAATGGAGCACCAGACTCATCCTTTCCAACAACAAAAGTAGAAGCGAGGAAAGCAACCAAACCATCAGTAAGACCTCTAATACAACTAAAAACAAAATACGCATCAACAGAGGAATATTTCAAGGGGATTAAATCAGTGGGTTACTTTTTTGCTTAGCTTTAAATCCTTTATCCACTATCCTCAAACAAGGGAAGAGTTTGGGATTCGACAGAAATGTCGAATACAGTGTCAAACATTTAATGTTCGTGGTTGACATCAAAATTTACTGAAGAAATGCAGGAAGTTTGAAGATCTTGAAAATTATAGAACACTTTAGTCACATCAAAATGGAATTTGGTATGGATAAATGTGAATTTCAAAACCTCGTCCGTGGAAAAGTTAGAGACAACACTGTACACTATAGTGAAGTTCAAGATATAGATCAACTAGAACCTAATGAACTATACAAATACTTGGGTGTAATGCAAACATATAGAACAGAACACAATTGTCAAAGAACACATCACTAAAGATTTTATGAGGATAGAAATAATAACAAAACATTTAAATTCACGTAACCTGACGAATGCAATAAACTCATTAGTCATCCCCATACTGTCCTACGCCTTTGGGGGTAGTAAAATGATAAACTGCAGATCTGGAAAATTTAGAGATGAAAATCAGAACCACGGTGACAAGCAAAAACAACCACCACCCTAAATCTGCATTAGAACGAATGTTCATTCCACGTTACCAGGGCGGAAGAGGCATACCAATTAAAGACCTCTATGAAAGACAAAAGTACATCCTTAATAAGTTTTTTCCGGAACAAAGCTTATACATCACGACACCAAGCAATTACAACTAGTGATAAAAACTGTACACCCTGTCACCTGAATGAACCTCTACCCCAACCAATACAAGAAAATATGATGACAACCTGGCAAGATAAACCAATAAATGCGAACTACCCCAACCAACTGACCAACAGCAAAAGAAATAAATTAGAATCAATTAAGTGGTTAATGAACGGAAAATTATTCCCAGAAACAGAAGGCTTCATAGTATCAATGCAAGACGGAGTCACACCAACTAGAAACTACAGGAAAACAATCCTGAAAGAAACCGGAATTACATATTCATATCGCCGATGTAACCAAGAAACTCTCGAGCATAGCATTGGTGATTGCACAATGGCCCAAAATGATTACAAAACTAGACACGACAACATGGGAAAAATAATTCATCTGGAAATTGCAAAATCACTGAACTGCATTAAGAATCCCATACAACCAGACAGTATAACCCTCAACCAGTCCTGCAAGATGATTTGAAGTCAAATATTTTCTACTGGGATAGAAGCATTCTCACTGACCTTGCAAGGATTCACAACAGACCTGATGTCATCCTTCGGAAAAGAAAAGAATCAAAAGTGTCTCTCATCGATTTTGCTGTCGTAAATTACAACAATCTAGATAAAACGAAGAACGACAAAATATCAAAATACCAACTAACCTTTGAAGTAAAAAACTCTGGAATGTTCAAGAAGTGATCATAGTACCTATCGTTTTATCTACCCTAGGACTAGTACCCCAATTCCTAGACGATTCCATTAAAAAACTCAAAATCAACACCAATATAAGTAGACTGCAACACAGCGTCTTTTCTGTCCTCAGTCCACATTACCAGAAAGTTCTTTGACCTGAAATAGATTCTTCCTCCCAGCAGAACTTGATTTAATAATCCACTGCTGAGAGAAAACCCAACACAAGTTGAGAGAACTAAATGAAATAATAATAATAATAATAATAATAATAATAATAATAATAATAATAATAATAATAATAATAATAATATAATATAGTGATAGGAAATAAATTCTCAATTTTGGTATTCGGTGAGATACTCTTATAAAGAAAATAAAAATAAAAATGAGGAAAAATTGGTAGCGGTGCATAAAATTTTTGCTCATTTTAATTATATTTTGTATGTAGACTAACGTTTCCAATTATTTTTACTGGGGTGTCCAACATAAATTTTGGAATTAATTTCTTGAATATAAATGTCGGGAGCAAACGTAGTGAAACTACAAATGAGAGAAGGGATTTAGATTTGTTATAATCCCTTCCACATTGCTTGTCGACGAAAATCTGGTTTGTTATTGATAGTTGTTTAATTTTTATGTCGTTTAAATCCTCCACCGGAATGTGTGGAGGGCGGCGTATTACGCAATTTGTTTCACCTTACTGATGTCTTCGGACTGCGAGCGCTCACTTCCAGGAAGACGTTCCCACTCAAGTGACACTAGCGCGTCGACCAATCAGAATTTTATCCTCATGCTGTCTCTCTCGTGCTCGTAGCTCCTTCTCTCTCTCATCAAGGTCACTCAACACAGAAATAAACGAACGATACAACTTCGTGACGTCACGGTTTCTATGACGATTACGCACGCTGCTCGCGATTGGTGGACTGCGCGCCTGGGAAGTCCCTGTGCGGCCGAGGCGCGGCCGGTAGCGCTGTGGTCGAAACAGTCGCGTGCCAGCGTGCGCGAGAGTAGAGTTCAGCTTGGTAGTTACGGAGCGCGGTCCGCCGTGGTACGGAGCGAGCGAGGCGCGACCGCGACGTCGTCGGCGACGGAGCTGAGCTCTCGCGGCGGGAAGGGCAACGGTGGTTATTGTTGAAGCGGCGACCGCTCGGCTTCGCTGCGTTGATTGTTGAGGTCGCTGACTCCTCCCGGTGCGTGCGTGTGCGCGCGCTCGTGTGTTGACGTGCTCGGTGTTGCGTAGCTGTAACGCGTTCTGCGTGGTACGCATTTGACGTCGGACTTTGAAAGTAAAAATTATCTATTGCTGGTACGTGTGTGACAATAGAACACCTTTATAGTATAGATTGTAGGTAATGTATAGGCTTAAAACAAGGGCTACTAATTTTTGAAAGAATACTTTAATTTTATGTATCGAGCTTGTGAAAACATTTTTTTTTCTTTCATTTCTTTGAAATTTCTCAACGTGCGTTTATTTTATTATTTTTTTACTTATATTAATCGCGTAAATAATTTTTTTGTTTTGTCACTCGAAATGGCCGAAATATAATATCTTTAGAAATAATACATGTAGTATTTTTGTTAGTTACTTAATTAGTATAATATTTTATTTTATCTAAATAAATTCTTTTTTACTTTGCAGGCAGTATGCCAACTTTTGACTACAATATGCAGCCACCTTGGGAACATGTGAGTTTAATTATCTATCTTTATTACAAACGATTTCAATTGATATTGATTAATTTGTCTTTTTTATGAATTTCACATATGGACTGGTTCTGAACTTCTCTCTATAAAGGAAAATCATATGTCATAAATATTAGTAGTTCTGAATTTGGGTGACAAAAATTTATTTTTAATTTGCCACGAGTATTTTTCCTTGAGAAACCCTGAGCTTTCTATATAGTGAATTAGTAGTGTCAGTTATGGAGACCATTATTTTTAATATGCTTTCTAAACTGCTCTAAAAGTAATTTGCTCTGAATTTTTTCTATTGGATTGTAAGGTACATATTTTAAATATTGTATTTTTTTTTTCATCTTTCTAGGAACAAATCCATTCCAATGCCTTCTCATATGGGAGTGATAGCAATCCATATCCATTTATCATCCAAGAACCTGAGCCTACAATGTACGACTCAATGGTTGAACCTCCACCTTTCACTGCAGTTGGAAAACTTAGTGTATTCTCAGATATTCATACAAACCCACGGGAGGAGTACTCCATGAGGCAATGGTCACCTCGAGATGTGATTCTTTGGCTTTGCGAGGAAGCTCGCAAGCAGGGTTACGATTTTGAGAAAATAAATTTACACAACTTTCAAAATGTGAATGGTGAGGAATTGTTGGCGATGAACGAACACCAATTCCTGGAGAAATGCAGTGACGTTGGATACATGTTGTATGAAGCTGTGCAGAGATACAAGAAATTTGAAGGGGAGAGAGAGAGGTTGAGACTTCCTGTCTCTCATTGTGAGTATTTTTCTTCTTCCTCTAAAATACTTTTTTTGCAAGTAGTTTAATTCTGATATATATTTTTCTCATGTGTAGTGCCACATTTTGGAGACCTTGGCAGTAATGAACCAGACCGTATAGAAATAACAGACATCTCGCACTACAAACCTGTTGACTCCTACCCACATGTTCAGTCAGGTTTGTTGAATGATGTTTGATTTACTATCATAAGTGATAGAGGAGAATAGTTTCTTATAAGGTCTTGAAATTCCAGATGATTCCCAAAGTGACTCTTCTTACCCAGAGATGCCTGACATCAAACCAGAGATGAAAACTTTGAAGTCACCCCCTCCTCCTCGAAGACCTGGTCGACCACCTAAAGTGGGACGCACTAAAAGAGGGAACAAAGGTAAGTTCGTTTAATTTTTTATATTTATAAAATGTTATCAGTGTGGTATTTAGTCACCTGAAGTTAACTTGCGACAATATCTGAAAAATTCAACTCAAGTTCTTGGACATAACATTAATGAATCATTTGGTGGTAGTTAAACTTTCCTCAATTTCCACATCTTATATTATGTGGAAATTGTTGCTTTTCATCCCTTAATTTTTTTACATAGTTAATTAGTTGTTCAGAAAATGTGTACAAAAGATTTGAACAATTAGCACTAATGTTAATCTCCCTGTATCCATTCCTTAAACTAGCATGAGTATTGTTTAAGAAGTTTTCGGGTTTGGAAAAGTCTATCAAAACGTTTTGTCTTTGTTTTTTTCTTTTTTTGATTGTAGTCTTCCAAATTGTTCAATTACTCTTAAACCCTTACAAGTCTGCATAGTAGACAGAACTTCTTTAATAGTGTTTTTAATGCTCGACTTTCTTAACAATTGCCTTGGACCAGCAGAGTTAAAAATCATTCCTCTTGCAAATGTACAATGGCAAAAGATATCGACTTTATAGCTTTCTCACTTTGTCCAAATTATCTAAATTTGAAACATACTGACAGGGTTTTATTGGCATTTTAAATTCTAAGTTCTCTTTCATCTCCTAACTTACCATTTTAATGCATTGTTTCAGAAAAGAAAACTGGCAGATTATGGGAGTTTATTCGTGACCTTTTGAAGAAGCCAGAGTATTGTCCAAGCCTAATATGCTGGGAGAACCATGATGAGGGTGTTTTTCGCTTTGTTAGGAGTGACAAAGTGGCTGAGCTTTGGGGGACAATAAAGGAAAACCCTAGAATGACTTATGAGAAGCTGAGTCGTGCAATGAGGTTGGTGTTAAAAGTTATTTTGCAGAATTTTACCAATACACTATTATCTAATTAAAGAACTAAACAAGTATAGAGCAATTTTTGTTACTGTACTATCAACTTACACCTACCTTTAATTCATGAAATTGAAATCCATGGTTCATTTGAAATTTTTTTAGGACATCTATTAAGTTTTTTAATTGCATTGTATCATCTTTGAATTTATGTCTATGTGTATATGTATTAAGAAATGTTGGTCATATGGTGTATTAATGCCCAATCCCTTCCCTGTGAATTTTTTTCTTAAACATTTGATTAAAAATGTAAGGTCAGTAAATAGAATTGACGGTATGTTCATTTCAAGATACTGAAATGCTATAAGAGTCACCTGAGAATACAGTTGCTCATTTTTTTCTGAATCTTCAAAATTTTAATTTTTAATTGATGTGAAATGTACTTTATCATTTATTCTGTTAAGTTTCTCTTCTTTACCAAGTTTCTCTTCTTTACCAACTCTTTTGATGAATGGTTTCAGGAAAATATGAATATCATTGCATTCTGCATTCTATCTGCACCATTGTATGCATTTTTTCTATATATAATTTGATTATTAATATTAAATTTCTCATTTTTGTGTTGTAACATGAAATTTCTTTGTGATTAGAATTATTGTCCTTGCGAGTTTTTTGCTTTCTTGGCTTGCTTTCTTTTATTTATAAACTTCTTAAAATGGGATGATTTTAACTGTAGAAATAATTTATTCCAGGTACTACTACAAGAGCAAGGTTCTGCAACCTGTCCTTGGAAGACGACTTGTGTACAAATTCGGGCCGACGGCAAGAGATTGGCGATCTCCCGATCCCAATTTCAGAAATAGTTCCAAAAAGGCACATGATGTTGGCATTTAACACTGTTACATGTGGACATTGTTAAATGGCAGGAAGTATCTTGTTGAGCTCAAAGAATACTATGCTATTCAGCCAAAGCAAAGAAAGCCATGAGAAGGCTGATGATAGCCCATCCGTTTCGTATAACATAAATTATTCCCATTGTTTTTTATGTTTTTGGATGGAATATACTAATTTCATTTGAAGAAACTGTTTTACCTTCTGTGACTTCACTTTCCATTGACGGAGAATGGAAATGTGGATAAAAACCAAATGGAGAAGAATGTGATAATTGAAAGATGAAGATTGTTAATGGTATTAAGTTCTTATTAAATACTACTTTATGGTTGATGCAATAAAGAAATTATTCTTCTGGAAGTGGGCCATGTGCAGGTGGAAACGAATTACCTTTGTTTGATTCTAAATTAATTCATTTCTGGTGTTTGTTTCAAGTGAAACATTAACTAACATGTGATCTTAAATGTACTAAATGGGAGGTACAGTCATAATTTAAATCCTTTTGGACACTCATTGCAATGTACATTTTCTGATGCGTGTTGTACCAGAAGTACTAGTGCCTTTTCTGGTAAGAGTATTATTTTATATTGGCCCCGAACTTAATGTATTGCTCCATCCATTGAGTTGGATGAAATATTGCTGTGATTTCTTGATTCCATGCTATTGGCCATGTTGGTATATTGTATATAATATAGAAAGAATTAATGTTAATGTTTTTTTATACAAAGAAAGTGTAGTCTTTGATACTTGTAAATAAGAAGTGTTTGTGTTTGTTAAAATATACAAATGTCAAGTATTGCTTAACATTCTTAAAGCCCATCCTTTATCTTTTCCTGGTTTCCCTGTTTTAATTTATTTCTGTTCAGACTTTTTGAAAATTTGTTATAATTATGATTTATGAGCAATTCATGTGTGCAAGAGAGATTTAAGTAAAATTAATGCCCGTATGAGACCTCCAAGTAATAAGATATAAATTTGAACTTAAATATTCTCTNCAAGTAATAAGATATAAATTTGAACTTAAATATTCTCTTTTACAGTAAAACAATCTTATAGGTATACTTATTATTAAAGGCAACACCAGTTTAAATTTCAAAATTGTGTGTGTTCTATAACACTATTATAGGGACCCTTCGAAAAGTTTGCCATGAGCGTTATGTGTATGTACACCACTTAATTTTTTTGTTCCATTAACTTTATTATGATTATTTTGCATAACTTAACATGGGATAATGTTAACTCACTGGTGATTTTTTAGATTTTATTCAATAGGACAATTCTACATTTTGACTTTTAACGGTGAATACAGAAGTCTGGAAACCCGTTTTGAGATTTGCTGAACCCCTTAGGATATAGATTGAAAGAAGAAAATAGGGAGAGGAATGTCTGTTAAAAGAAGAACCGCTACAATGTTCAACAGGATTAACTGAGATAAGCAAGAAAACTGCTAGTCAAAGAATGAATATGGAAGATCCAATTTGAGCAGTACTTGGATCTGAGATTAGTAATTCTGCTATAGGAATTGGATTGCAGGTCTGCAGCCCCCTATTCAAAATTTCTTTCAATTGTAATATGTTGGAAAGAAGATTGGTTTGAGTGACAAACATTATACTAATGTAACTGATGAATGTACAAGCTAGTTGCGGGATTCACTGTTCTTCCCTGTTCTATAGAGAGAGCTATGTGCTCAATGAGCAGCGACCACTTTGTATAGGCTTCCAGTGCACTGGCATTCAATAAACTGCAAGTCCAGGGTGACCCATGGGGTAGTACCGAGTGTACTCGCCTTCTACCTCTGGTGATATGGTTCAAATCCAAGGTAAATTCACAATGGTGGGCTGGTGGACAAAGCAGTGTTCACCAGCAGGTTTTCTTGAGGTACAACTGTTTCCCCTGCCATTCATTCCACTACAACATTTGCTCATCATTTCACCTCATTCTTGTCATCCCTGTCATTAGGAGGCTGTCTGAAAACATGCGGTGGTCGTGTGCAATGACCAGGGCATAGAGGAGCCTGAACATGTCCCCAAAGCAGCAAAATGCTGTAAGAAGTCCTCCACTCCAGAAGCAATTCTGACACAATCTCCACCAGGACGGAAGATTCATTTTTTGAGAAACTTACAACCCACTCTTTGGGATGGCAGCATAGGCAGTCTGTGTGCTCTTTTTTCTGAACTGTTAAGGTGAATGTAGATATTCTTATTCTATAATACCTTTTAGAGAGGAATATACGCAATACTGGATGAATGTCTAGAATATGTATAAATATTACAAAGGAGAGAGAATTGTTATAGGTAATTACCTAAAAATTAATACAATGCACGTTATACACACTACACAAATGGACTAGAGTGTACTGAAAGGGTAATTGTCAAGTACACATCCAAATGGGGGAGTATGCTCTGGATCCTGGGATTGACAAAATTAATTCTTGTGTGTATATTGAATACAAATCAGTGTGTGGAATCAAGTATGCCAATGGGAAATTTCACGTGTGAGATGAATTCTATCGGCAGTACACTGCTGAAATGCTGGGAATGTGTGATATGTCTGGAATGTTATCGACTTGGGACCATGAAACAAAAATTTTAAAGTTAGAATTTCATGATTTATTTTCTTCCATTAAATTTGAAATTGCAATGAATCTCAAGATGTTTTATTAACATTTTGATTTTGATTGCAAAATTGATGTTCAAGTAAACACTCAGAAAGGAAATGCTTTGTTTTGATTGGTTTGCTGTGACATCACCATTTTGTTCATTGTAATGCTTTCAGTTTTTCCCGAATATTCTGGGCAAGTTATCCTATTTTTCTTTCTCTAAAAATCTTATTCTGACTACTACAAACAAAAAAAATAGCCAAATTGATCCTAAACTTTATACAATCCCAGAAGTAAGGTAGAGAAATAATTAGTAAGTTTAGGCACAATATTGGGAATTATTATTTTTCAGGTCATAAGGTGCAACGTATAAGTATCAAAAAGGAGAAATTGAAGTTCATAGGAGTGAAATAATGAAATGAGTGGACAGAATCTGGAACACACAATTCTTAATACTCTTAAACATTTATGATGACACTAAAGATAACTGATAAGATGAATTTGAAAAGAAAAGATAGTTTAGCGTCAGAATTGATAACTCACCCAGACACTACACACTAGACACAAATAGTACAATGGAGCTATTATGAAATTACTTGAGTAAAAAAGGTTTCATATTTATATAATTTTGTTTGACATACAATCCCCATGAGAGAGGACTGGGTCATGGGCATTGGGGTTAGTCTCCAGGCTTGAGACCATGTTTGGTTTGTGGATGGCTTGCATACGGGAGCAGGAATTGGGGCCAGGGTCTGGGGACCTAATATAAGGCTTTTCCTCTCTTTGGGGGGATAACCACAGTTTTTCAGGCAGAGGTATTTGCTATACTGGTCTGCGCTAATTGTATACAACTGGACTAGGAGGCTACATTAATGTATGTAGCAATAGCCAGGTAGCAATAAAGGCACTATGTGCCTATAGAACAACATCCAAACTTGAGTGGCAATGCCAATGGATGTTAGACATACTCTGTGAAGGAGACCCAGTTACTCTTTGGTGGGTTCCTGGGCACATGGGGATCAGGGGAAATGAAAAGGCAGAAGATCTGGCAAAGCTGGGATCTAAGGGACACTTTATTGACCAAGAACCCTTCTTAGAAGTATCTCCATTAAAGGTGAAGCTGGAGATTGTCAATTGGACACACCTGCTACACCTCACCATCTGGAAGTCACGGAATATAGCTAGGCAGGCCCATGAGTTAATTGCTGGATCTAATCAAGAGTATGAGAAAGTCCTACTAAACTTAGATAGGAGTTGTATGAGGAAAGTTGTAGGACTTCTAACAGGCCATAATACCCAAAGGAGACATTTACACATTATGGGGATCAGTTAGGATCCAATGTGTTGGAGATGCAGCATGGAGGAGGAGACCTCTGCGCATGTACTATGTTGGTGTGAAGCTTTTGCACAAACTAGATACTGTTGCCTAGGTTTGTATTTCTCGAACCTAGAGAATATCAGAAACATGCACTCATTGGTGTCCTTCAGTGAGGTTGTAATAAATCTAACTGTACTAAGGGGTACAAAGGGCCTTTTGGATCTGTGAGTGGGGCTCTGCCATTAGCTGGGCCCACCCAAACAACAATCTCATCTTGACATACAAGTATTTGATTGAACTAATTACATTACATATAACCAATTACAATAAAAATGAAATCATTAAACAGTTGTTCTGTTATATTTTGTAGTCTCCAAAAGAAAATGAGAAGAAAACAATTGTCAATACTTGGATGTTTCATTAAAGAGTGTTCATCACTTTTATTAGCATTATGTTTACTGCATGTGACTTCATCAGTTCCATTGATTGAAATGTTGTCAAAGGTGTTTTGTACTTGTTGATTTTATGTCAGAATATTTAAAACAATGTGTTATTTCTTTTTTGTGTTTTATAAATAATACTAAGTCAATATGACTAAGTTTTCATCTAAGCAAAGTTTAGAATTTGTAAAGTCAGAATTTTGACATGCAATATAGCAGCAGGAAAATGAAATACTGAAGGGAGGCCCACTCATATTCTATCTGTGTCTAACAGAACAAATCCTAAGATTTGTTCTGTTAAAGCGCTGAAATGATGAGTGTATTAGAAACCCGGTGACGCTGTCAAGAACTTGGTGAAAAATGTTGGACATAAGGAATTTTTTTTAAAGTGCTGTGTAAAATAAAGTCATAAAACTAGAACTTCTCAGCATATATAACATTTTTTATACTACTGTTTCTGTGGATACAAAATCATGTTGGGGACTGTTTGTTCAAAGGAAATGTAAATATCATACACAAAAAATTAAGATTTTGTGAAATTATTAGAATGCCACAATTCTAAGAAAAATAATCAAATTCATGCATTTTTTACCAAAACTGAGAAAGTTAGAATTTTGGAACATTGATTGTGGAAGATACTGTGTAGAATATGTAGTGTTAATCCTAAGTTAGACCTTATCTTTAATTACTAGTTTTAATTTGATTTACTAGATGCCTAATAATGGTACTCATGATATTTGCTCAGCAATGCATTTAAGGTGGTGATTATTTCAATATTACAGACATTACCAAACATTAGCAACATAAATTCCATATAAAATAAAAATAAATTGTTTTTGCAGTAGTTATATGATTAAAAATTACGTACATCATTTATGTTATTTCTGCCAGAAACATAGAAATTCAGTTACAGTGTAGGAAATTGTATTAAAAGTAAATGGTTGATGTGTTAAGTACTTTTTTATTTTAGGAAAGGGTGAATGCATGTTTACGTGAGATACCTAGTCCTTCATAATTTTCAGAATCAGGTTATCCAAATTACCTAATCTTCTTCAAATATTTTGTCAATAATTTGATGGATACATATTTAAAATAAGAGATTAATTCAGTATTGTAATATCATAATCATAGATCATAAATAATCATCATTCAAACAGTCACAATTCAACAAGTGTGTTATTTGATCTTGTTTTCAACAGCCAAGAATGTATGTTCAGAGGTTTAGCATCCTCGAATTTACAAATTTCTTGAATAGTTATTCACATTCTTATTTTAATTTATTGTATCAAACATTTTTTAATGAAATAAAATCCCAACATATTTGGTTAATTTAAATTGTAAGATGATATACATAAGTATAGGGACCAAGAACCTCCCTTCTTTAGTTTCATCGTCTGTTACCAGTATGACAAAACTTTAGCCGCACCCCTTCTAACTTTCCCCATAGCCACTGTCACTGGACGATGTTTTGAAAAATTATCTTTAACACAGTTAAAATAACAACAACAACAAAAGAGGTCCAGAATATTGTTTATTACATTTTCTTGCAGATTCATATTATATTATTAAAGACATATTATTACATACATTTTATTAAAGAATGCTGATGGAAGTAGGTCAGTTTAATATTATAATTCTCATTACATTGATAAGGGAGGTTTATACCATTCTGTAGACAAAATATGAGAATAGCTTTATAGAAGACTTGTGAAGGATTTGTAAATTTCTTACTATACTTCAAAATCAAACCATACATTCTGTAAATTTACACATATTTTCTATAAAGTGCACAATTGCTACGAACACTTTCCACTACTTTCCATTTCCTTTTCATTGGTCTTGGGATGGCAGCATTATGGGGCAACAGTGTCATTAATACTATTATTATTCTTCATCATTTGAACTCACTGATTACAAATTGGTAAGACTAGGCAACCCCAGACATACCTATGACATCATTATTCAGGGGAAATATTGGGGTTTGAAGTGATTATAATGCTCAAAAGCAACCCATAGTAGTTTTTGGTTGCCTTTCATGAAAACACTCATTACATGTAAATTTACAAACATATTTGCGTTAAATTACAAACATATTGACATTATATATGTATTATAACTCGCAGCTAACTTTTTTATCTTATCTAGGAACTTTTGCTGAAATTTTTGAATCCGCCTCTGCCTTAGGGCCCTTGATCGGAATTGATGGGATGGTCCCTTGCTTGCTTCCGGAGAGTAAATTAGTTTATTGTCCTCCACGTGGTCATACGCAGTCTGTACTGTTTTCTGACAATAAAAAAAAAATTTACCTGAGAGTCGAATCCAGAAACTTTTGCTTCAGGTGAGAGCTCCGCCTCAACCTGACTGGTCGCTAATTAATTGTTACTATTAATGTTGAATTTTTAGTGATTATATTAGTTACAATTAATAAGCAATATTTTTGGAACAACAAATTAATATCAGTATCTATTTGCTAAAATAACTCTACTATTACAACTATCGAAAATGAAATTTGATTATTATTCTATAGGTCAACAGTTGCCAAATGATGTTTGCTAAGGTAATTTGGGTGGTTTGCAGAAAAATCTGGGAATTGATTGCAGTTTTTGTGTTGTAATAAAATAGACTAAAAATATTCATTTTAAGAGATGATTGTACTTTGAATGACAGTAAATTATAAGGTATCTGTTATATACTCACCACTTCATGTTATTAAACATTACTGATAAAACTTATTTTACCATGACATCTCTTGGAGTCATAAGAATATTGAAATATGGATTTATTTCAGTGTCACATATTATATTCTAATTTACCTTTGAATATCACTAAAATGCAGACAGAATTTTGATTCGTATAATGCATAAACATGTAAAATTTAAAATAATTGATATGAAAAATTCCAGCAAGCTAAAATTTAAAAATTTCTTCTCTACACTTAGAATTTGTAACCAAAAATATTTAAAAAGAGCCTAGGACCACATGAAGAATAATAAACTACTTTACCCTTCATATGTAAGCAAGGAACCATCCCATCTATTCGATTCATGTATCTCAAGAAAAAAAGAAAAACTCAGGCCTGGATAGAGCTACAGAACCTCGCATAGATGAAAATATCACTATGGAAAATGATAAGGAACAATAATTATTGTGCATTGAAATAATTTTTGTATTTCGATCATTTATTGTTTAAAGTATAATGAAAAGGTGTCAAATTATATACTGTACTAGGAAAAACCACCTGAAAAAATTTATTGTGTCATTTTAGTATAACCCCTCATATAATTTTGGCAAATTTCTATGCCCAGGGTTAAATGAGAAAGGAAATAGTGATGTGAGAAAATTGGGAGTTTTTGAATAATGGGCACACCCTTGGTAAATGTGAAATATATAAGATTGAATCATTTTTGTTGTTGTATTCATTCAAACATTTTTAACGTGTCAGAAAAATTAGTACATTATTGATACATCGATGAAGATTTTATGATTTTTGCAATTAATTTTTCATCTATTGATAAAAGTAGAGAAATCAATGTAAATAATATTGAAGAAAAATAATTCTCTTCAAAAAATTACAGATGTTTCTTATTAGATTGTTAGTCCTTAAGGTATTCAATGAATCAAACCTGATAGTTAATTTTTATTATTATACTTATTCATTGTCAATTCAATTAATTGTCAAAAATTTTAATTATGTTATTTCATGTAAATTACCGGAAAATGATTAATGTTATACACAAAAGGTCATAATCAAATATATATAGATTTTATTTTACTTTAAAAGAGACTATTAAATGGTAGAAAATTGTGGTGGTGGAAATGGTTCAAACATGGGGTAAAAACAGTACATTATTTAAACTGCTGATACTTCAGCTATCAATACACTAAAAATAGTTCATAATACACAAGTACTTTTACAAATAAGTAATGTGTTAACTAGATGTCTGAATATAATATTTCAGAATTCACTTCATATTTTATTTAACAAATTCAATACTTTGAATAGCATATTCTGTTTCCCATTAAAATAAATTATTTCTTTCTTTTTGTTTAAAAATCCTTCCAGTATGTTACTGTAGAAACTCAGACATTGCAAACCTAGTTGAAAAATATATAACTTTTATTGAAAAAAAATTGATTTGTTACACAAAAGTTAGAATTTTTTTGTTATTTCAATAGAAACAAGAATGTAATTTTTGTTATTATTATTGTTGTGTCGTGTGACGATATTTTGAAGAAACAAACAAAATCTGGATGATAAGGAGAAGCTGATTGAAACTCCCGCTTTCCATGGATGGACTAGACTGGACTGAAAAAAAACTACCTACTGTTTCATGAACTGACCGGTAGATGGCAGGCGGGTGGCGGTCACTTCGTTTACTTCTGAGCTGCTTCTGAGGAACAAGCAAGTGTTAAACAAGATCTTTCACAAAGTTAATTACGTGCATATATGTTTGTACCTTGGTTTCTGTCCTGTTTTCTGTGTTGGTATTCGATAACCGTACCATCATTTTAGTTGCCATACCACCTGGAGAAAAAATTGTTAAGAGGAACAGGTTCACTGTCAGTTTGGATAGTATTCTTCAATAAAGGTCAATTTGGTATTTGTTCCTCTTGTTTTTTGTAATGTAATAGTTGATTTAAGTATCTCCAAACAAGTGTAAAATTAGTGTCGATTGACCTCATTGGACCGACGTCCCACCTTTTAGTTCGTTGCGCGAGGTACAAGTGAATACGAAAACTTTTCAAAAATACTAACGGGACCCATCACGCGATATTCGAGTGTCATTAAAAATAAATTAACGAATCTTCTTCAGTTAACATACCTTTTCGAGAGCAGGAAAACAAAATTAATTAATTAAGCACATTCATTGTGGTTGGGAAAAATCACACACATCGTGATAGCTCTTGATAATATAACTCATTACTATTTTATCGACTGGTTTCGCTTGCTGAAGATATTACCGCAATTTCGGGCCTCGCCCCAGCAAACTCGCTGGTGGGATCCCTCTCTCCCACCTTTGTTCTTGGGACCTCACCACAGCCAGGCTTGAAGTATGGGTATCATCACGGTATCAGCAACAATGTATTTAAAAATCAAAAATTTTAATTCTGGTGGGGAAATCTCGTGATTATCTATTTTTTTATGTGATACAGTGTGATGATTATAAATAAAATTGATAATTTGCACACCATTGAGTTACAATCATGCTGTAATGATTTGAATAACAGTTCGAATGCATTAAGCACTCTAAAAGTACACCACAAAATGAGGTGCTTAATTGCTGGTTTATTATAATTATATCAAGCTACAGAAAAATATTGAACCACTTAAAAATTAGTTTGAGAGAAAAAAGTTGAATGTAAAATAAATGGAAAGTCGCTACAATTTTTATGTTGAACACTGCAGTATCGCTGTACCGATCTGGATAGATACATGATATTTTATGGGATTAATCCCTTGCCTTCTTCCAGAGCATAAACTGATTTATTTTTCTCCATGTGCTCTCCTCCAGTTTTTAACAGCTTTTTCGATAATAAATTACTATTGATCTTTATTTACTTATCCTTAGTCCTTATTTCTGTCAATGGATTGGTTTTGGCAACATACTATGTTTCTTTAATTTATATTTACCATTTAAAATTTAATTTTTCTTGCAATAAATAAATAAATTTAGTCAATCAATGACAGTATGTGAAATGAGACAATCACATCATTCATCATGAGCATCTTTTCTTTGGTGTAATAGGATCTTTACCACACAAATATGGTTCATATGTTCTACATGTTCAAGCAATGCTGATCTTCTAGCCTTGATTTCTCTGTTATGTTGGTTTATTAGTTCATTTAGTTCTTCATTTATCTTCTCCAATCTTTGTGGAATCAAATATTTTTCTCAGTATCTTTCTCACAAATACAATTAATTTGTGCTCTTATTGTTTTTTCATTGCCCAGATCTCATAGATGTACATTACCTCTGTTTTAACTATTGTTTTAAATTAAACTATTCTTTTGGAGAATAGTTGTTTGTGTGCGTAGTATACTTTATTGCCCATAGCTATCTTCTCTTTTATTTCTTCTTTGGTGCTATTGTTGGTGTTAATAATTGTGTGTAAATACTTGTAAATTGTGAGACGGTGAAAAATTTTGTAGAGTTTATTTGTGTGAGAGCAGACGGTGAAAATTTTTTGAGAATTTATTTGTTTGATGGAGATGGTGGAAAAATTTCGCGAAAGTTCTTTCTGTTTTAAAGACACATCGAGACGGTAAAAAAGTTCGAGAGAGTTCTTTCTGTTTTAAAGACACATCCAGACGGTGTAAAAATTTCGAGAAAGTTCTTTGTTTTAAAGACGCATCGAGACGGTGAAAAAATTTCGCGAAAGTTCGTTCTGTTTTAAAGACGCATCGAGGCGGTAAAAAAAGTTCGAGAAAGTTCTTTCTGTTTTAAAGACGCATCCAGACGGTGAAAATTCTCGAGATTTTATATTTTTTTGATGAGACAGTGAAAAATTTTGAGTTTTCTTTTTGATAAACTGACTGAAAATTTTTGGTGGAGAGACGCGTTAGTGAAATTGGTGATGAACGCAAGTTCTTAGTGAGAGCAGTGCAGAGACAGCAAGAAGAACGAATCAGTTTTAGATTAGATCAAACATTTTGAATTGTTGAATTATGGGATTCGTTCATTAGTTGTGATAGGACAAGTGAGGCTTTCCGAAAAGAATCAGGAAACAATCAGGACTGATACTCGATGCAATTAATGCATAGATCAGAGCGTGAAAAGTGCGAACATTAATAGCAACTAATTAGCCCATGAACACAATCGCGTACATGAAGTCGTCTTGAAGTGCAGGCGCAGACAGAACACGAAAGTGGCCATGTATTCATCCAGTCCGACATCACGAGACATCTTGTGTATTGTGTAATAGTGTAGAGGGAATGTGATAATGTTATTTTGGCCTTGTATACCATAAATTGTTAAATAAATGTCAGTAGGCCGAGTGGAGGATTTAAAGTGTTTAATTGTAATTGCGGAGAGTAATGAACAGAGGAGCCCAAAATCAAGAAGATCTTGGTGAGTACTATGTAAAAAGACTTTCAATAAGACATTCCAAGAGCGCAGTAGGCGAAGCAATGTGTAGCATTGTGACCATTTACCAGTGTCCTGTGTAACAATTAATTTAGAGCCATTATGAATAATATAGTATTTTGTTTGTTGCTCGAACACCAGAGTGCAGTGTTTTTATTGTAAGTGGCTCCCGTAGGAGTGAGTACTCGGTCCCCTCCCCTTTGGTAAAAGTTTCAATTTTTGTTTGAGACATAATTTCATTATTAATTTTATTATTAATAATTGATACGTCTCAATATATGTAACTTCCCCAGGGGACTTACATCTAGTAAGTACGTGTTTGGCAAACACGGGGCCCCGAGCTGAGTCTGGCATTACTTCCACTTACTTGTGCCATGCTCCTTCCTTTCTCTTTTCTGACCTCCCTTGGTCACCTCTTGTTCTTTTCGATCCCGACGCTATTAGGGCTAGGGTATCTTTCATTTTCCTCTTTCCTC
>NNCF01131518.1:0-32328 GCA_002313205.1 Laupala kohalensis | reverse complement strand
AGTTGTAATGCAGGAGGGTTTTTAGTGGGTATGGCTGAGTCTTTCGGCGAGTCCCACACGCGGGGAGAGTCATGTTGGCTCTCCCTAGTGCGTAACTGCATTTTCCCTACCTGTACAAGTTTTAAGGGCTCTAATGACCTCGCTGTTGACGAGCCCTAAAGCCCCACAAAAAAAAAATAAATATGTAACTTGATTTTATATTGCATATTTTGGACATATTTTGGGTGCATATTTTGAACTTTATTTGTGCATATTTTCCAATTTTTTAGTGCATATCAATCTTACCCGTGACACAACATTACTGAAATGAAAATCAATATTGAATAAGTTTGGGCAAAGTTACATGACTCTGAGTATAGGTACCCATATATTGTTCAAGTGGTACACAGCGTTGCCACCATACCTACAGGAAATTTTTCAGCCCCACTATTTACTATAGTAAATACTCCCATAGATGTAATTTGCATTTTGTTTCCTACAATATCGAAGAAATTTTCTATTAAATTTGTTGCCACCTTTCTCTTGTGACTTGCTTCTCACATCGCTCGGTGAAATCTTAGGTTGGGTCTCAACATCGCGTTGCCAACGGCCGGTACGTCGGATAAGCAACGTAGTCTTGAAACTTTTCACCCGTACCCACACAACCGTTGCTACCGCACCGAGCTGTCAGCAGAGGCGAGACTGCTGCGTAGTCGCGGTTCTACGGAGTGTGCTTCATCTTAACCGGAGATTTAGTTCTCTGAAGGAAGTAGGAAAAAAATCAGAATTTCTCGCAGGTAAAGAACATTTATGTCGGAGAGTAACGGTGTTCATCAAAATAATATTGTAATTAATTTTCAAACCATTAAATATTATTTCATATAGATGAACGTAAATGTTCCAATCTGTCGACATTAAAGTTTTCCCGTGAGGAAAAATTTTAAATGAAAATATTGAAGAGGGAAGTGAATTTAAAGTTTTTCATGGAACTTTTTTCTCTAAAATGATTTGTTTGATTGGACCAAAGTAATGAAATGAAAAAAAATGTCGGAGTGGGTTTTATTTTTATAGTTTCAAATCAACTAAGTTTGATTACTAATGTTTCTCATTCTAGAAGCACAGTTATCTTACTTTAGTTTATACAACGTTTTACAACTGTGAATCCTTACATGATTAAATCGCAACAATGTAATTAATTGGATGAGATTTTAAAGCTATTTGTAATATTATTTAGAATACAGACTTCTGTAATAAAAATATTAGTTTTATTCATTCCAAAATGTGCTGAAAGGTTATGAAGTGTGACAAATAATTTCAAAGAGTACATTTAAAATAAGTAATATAATTTGAACAATATCATCATTTTCATTTTCCAATATTTATTTGCATTATACACATTAATCGATGCCTTTTGTAAAATCGTATCTTCTTTCATAATATATTTTTAAGGAGTTATAGCAAAAACGTATCGCAGAGGTATTGTCAACATTAAAAATTAAAATTATTAAAACGATTAAAAATTGTAATTAACCCGTTCACGCATATAACAACTCAGAATTTGGTAAATGAAATATATAATCTTGTCAAATTTTATGATAATTTTAGTCCCAGTGCGAAAAAGATAAAAATATGGTTTCTTTAAAGACAAAAATAAATAGCAAAGGTAAATCAATAAATTTGGTTAAAGAAAAACAATTAAACGTTTAAATAATATTAAGAAACAGCGCATTTCTCATTCTTTCTTAATTAATTCACCAAAAATGTTAAGGGTCAAGAAGGTAAATTCTCCAAACCCAGAAAATTGTCTCCATCTAATTTGACAAAATTACAAAATTATTTATTTAATAGAAATGAAACAAATCATTCAGTTACGTCCCAGATGAATAAAAAAGCATTTGAATGGGCGGGATTCTCCCATCACTCCTGTTCTTTTGTTCTGATTGGTTTAAATGTCTAGGCAGCGACTCAAGGCACTGCCTTCGTGAAAGAAAGTCCCGGTGGCCACGCTCAAGGTCGCGCGGCACCGCTCGGCATGTCTGCAAATATGCGGACAATGCCATAAGATACTGTGTGTTAAAACCTCATTTCTTTAAGGCGTGCAGCCTGTAGCCAACGCAGCAGAACGACGGTGGAAATGACCAACGGGCGGGGAAAATACGCAACGCTGAATGTGCAGATGGTCGCATTTAAATGTACATGCTGCGTTGCTTTCGATCCGACGTACCGGCCGTTGGCAACGCGATGTGGAGACCCAGCCTTAGAGCACAAAAAAACTCTTTTAACTGCATTACATTTACTATAAACACGAAGGTTACATGACACTGACCTCACAAAACATCAACTGATCACAAAAACAGCGCGGTTCCCGAGATTGCAGTTTCCCCATGAGTTGAAGATCACATCGTTGAAGTTGGCATTGTGCTTTTTACCTGCCCGGGCAGCCATGATGAATCTTGTTTCTTCACTTTTACATGAATATCACTGTAGTATCGCTGATGTGGCCTGTGGTGTGAACTGTCTCATTTAATTTAATGGTGAGCGAAATTATGAGACGTGAGTACCATGTATCCAGACACGTACGCCACGTGCAATGTGAAAATCTCTGAAAGTCAGGGTTTTTTGCTCTCCAAGCCTGCGAGCAGGAGCAATTTTACGTCACCCAGTGAGCCGACTCTCATGCTTTCTTTGACAGCTGCTATAACCGGCGCAACGTAACTCCCTCTCTGTCTTCCGAGCCTAAAGTGACGGCACGGGGGTGGAAGAGGAGGAAAACTTCACGCTATTTTGAAAACATTAGTCATTCAAAGCGGAGAGTCTACTAATCCGGCGCACGCCTTTCGTATTTCCACACCGATCACTAAAGTTACATCGAAGGGCGGTACACGTCGAAGAGGCAGTAAAGCTGTTTTCATGGAAAATGCGTCTATACCATCCCATTAGCAGACCCAATCATAGTTTGCAGAACGACTACCGGACGAGAGCAGGAATTATGTTGTGCGGGTTATACGAACAATCATGAAGTGAATTACTATGCAGAATGAGGTCCATTTTGATTTGTTTTTCCGTCTGAAATTATTTTTCATTTGTACACGAAGCTCGTTTGTTTGAAATGATGTTTTCTTTCTGTAAATTTGTGTTAAACAATAGCTATTACCACAAACAATTCGCTTTGCAAAGATTTTTTAATTTAAACATCTCTTTTACTATAGCTTTTATTGCGTACAATATCGATTGTATTTTTGTAAGATCTACTTCAAAATCCTCCCTCATTGGAATTTGTACATGGGATATCGTGGAGCAAATTCCATGTCGCCTTGCACGTGATTGTCGTCTTCTGTTCTGATGTTCGTTTTGCCAGAAACACATTCTTCGTACGATGGAGGATCTGAAACCAAACTTGACTTTAGTTCTTGGTTCATCACTCTGAGTTAGCGTATCAATTTGAAGGGAAGGGCCTTCCCCGTATTAAAGAGATAAAAGATGGTGGGTGACGTCTAGATATGGGAAAGGAAGGATCTCACGCATGGCGTACCACGCCACTCGTGTTTGGTACTTGTCTGTTCGTGGTGAAATATGTCTAAATTGAGACATGTGAATGGAAAACGTTCTAAGTGCCAAAATATGTTGTATCAGAAGACACAAAAAACTGATTAAATGCCATAATTATGATCAATAATGGAAAAATCATCATATATTTCTTGAGTCTTTAAGAAAATAAAATTTCATCCAAATTTAAAGTGATGAGGTCATTGTAAGTGCCAAATAATGAAAATATGACGAGGTGTTTTATTACAATTGTTGTTAGTGCCAAATAATTAAAATAAATTTAAATAATTAGAATCTTCGAAATGTCATCTGTAATTTCCAAAAGAACACTCCAAGAACCACGGATAGTACCAAAAAAAAGTGTATGTGCCACGTCTGATATCCACCCTACTGCCTGACATTACGACAAACGATTGGAAAAAAGTTTAAAAAATGTTATAATATTGATTTCCCTAACTTAGTGACAATACATCTTAGCATCGCGACGATGTATGCGCGCACGCTTTCTTTTGGTCGTCATAACTATTATCCTATCAACAGAAGGCACTTAGATCGATTACCTCATAACTGGTGTTGCCTAGGAGAACGTGTTCTGGGGGAAAAATTTTTTTCGCACCGAAAACTATTTCCTCTTACGTGCTTCAATTATTCTAAGTATCTTGATGAAATCTGGTAGAGAGGTGTATAGATCGTGGCAGGATATTCTACGTAGTAATACATTTAACGTATCGTGTGTAATGAATCACTTTAAATGTAATTCGAGATAAGAGAAGACGATGATAAACAATAAGATTTTGATAAATATCATAAATAATAACATACAATGAATATCGGTATTTATCTTTATTTGACAATGGGTAGTCGGATCGCTTTCATAAGAACAAGTAGGCTACTATGATTATAGTTTCAAAAATACTGACTATAACATGTGGAGAGGAGACAGAGGGATAAGTAATTCTACACATATTGCTTTATAGTGCTGAGGCTTATAAATATGTCAGTTTATAAATATACTGTATTTGTAAACTGGGAGAGTATGAGTGAATGAAGTGTACATCGAAACCCAACAATAAATAAACTGATAGACTCCTGCACAAGGGTGAACTGCTAAATGTTAGTGTGGACTTGCATTTCATATGTTTTGTGAATACAGAATATTATTCTAGGAATGTTTTATGCATAGCCTTTGCATTTTAGAAAACTTTTTGTTTCCGAGATAGCAAATCGATAGTAAGTCTAAATTATTCAGTATACTGCCCTATGTATAATTATAACATATATCAATTACGATCTAGACAGAATTGTTGAATAAACAACATGAAGTCGTCGTAAACAAAGTTCGTGCTCTTATATAGTCAGCGTAATTATATACAAAAGTAAGATTTTGTTTATGTATTTGTTACCTGTGATCCTAAAAACGTAAAGGCTTATCACTTCGTTTTTTATATGAAACAAAACCATTCAACTTAAAATATTGGCAAGGTTAAAGTCTGATAAATTGTTTTACAACTTTTTGTAGGATGTTAAAGAAAACGTTTGTGGAGTTATTTAAGGTATTACAGTCACTATGTCTCCAACAAGAGAGAGCCTTTGTACCCGTAAACTGAGTGAAAAGGCCTAGAAGGGACCGTAAGCAATTTTTGGGTTTCACCCGACCCTCGCGAATAGACATAGACCGATTTTTTGTGTGAAAGCTCTCGTTTTTACAACGCAACAAGAGATATAGCAAAATACTGTACTATTTATTTGATAAAGGTAGGTGTAAACTTGTTATTGCAATACAAGAATAATTACAGTCAATTGATATACAAATATTTTCTAAGTTAAATAAGTATTTTTTATTTTTCTATATTAATTCACTCTCCTTTTTACGTAGACTAGTCAATAAATAAGTCGTAGAATTGGAAAGAGGTAATAATAATAATCAAAGTAATTTCCTAACATTTATTTCACTTATCGACGTAATCATCCTATACATGCAGACACTTATCCCATCTCCTTATAAATCCTTGAAAACCTGTGGCAAAGAAGTCTTTTGGTTGCTGTCGCAGCCAATGAGTGACCTCTTGTATTACGGCATCATCAGTTCCAAAATGACGGTCAGCCAAATGATTTTTTACGAATGATTTGTTTGCGAATAATTTCATTACGAATGATTTGTTCACGTGCTGCACTGTGACTGTAGTTGACACCTCCGCAGGACAATCAGGACGCTCCCCATCTCTGATGCTTTGCCTTCCCTTGTTAAACTTCTAAATCCAATTGAATACTGCTATCCGTGAGAAACAGTCATCGCCACATACGGAATGCATTTCACGATGCACTTCTTCTGTAGACAGTTCTTTGGCCGACAAAAAACGCACCATGTAATACAACCGTCATCATGTACTTGCTGCCTCTGATTGACTGCGTGCCTACAAGATGTCACGCGACCTATACGACAAGCACACATATGCTGCCATCTGCTGGCAAAAAATGCGCTCGTAATTTAAAACGATTTAAAGGAAATTGACTTATGCGACTTATATATTTTCCGGTCTCGTATTTTGTTCATGACGCGAGCGAAGCCAGGAAAATCAACTAGTAAATAACAGATTCTTGAACAGCCTGTGAAGTCCGTATTTTGCAGAGGGAAAGGTGCTGGACTGAATGAGACGTGGGAACGTGTTGAAGTTGTACTCACCGAGCTGTGGATATTGCGCCAAGGGATCCGCTTGAATTCCACTGGGTCCAGCCGTTGTCTCCGCGGGTTCTGCAGCTCTGAATACGCCTTGCATCAGGGTCATCAGAGGGATTGTGCCTAAGGTGATAGGGACATTGGCGATGATCGGTCCATGCGCACCTTCCACTTTACCTATCAGCTGCAACAACATGAAAATAAATCTAGCATTTCGAGCAATCTAGCATTCGCATCTTAAATGTTGGCAAGTACGATGGAAAGGAGAGAAGTGTTCAAATTTATTCCAAAGATTGGGTACTACGAAAGGAATAAAAGATGGTTCAAACCAACTACGTCATTCTTTTACGTACGTACGGGTCACTGAAAGACGAACAAGAACTATTTTAAAGAGGAAAATAAAGTCCGTTTTGTGTGTGTGGTGAGGATACAGAAACGAAAATATATATTTTATTTGAATGAAGAATTAACCACGAAAGGAGAGGTAGTTGGATTGAAAGAACCAGAAAAAGGAAACTGATATTGAACACTGTGAGAAATATATAGATTACGCAATCGAATGGAATGTATCGCTGAATTTTTCATGACTCCCAAAAATGCTACGAGCAGTTCCTCATAGCCCTACCATGTGGTTCACGTGGATCATAACGCTATCACATTGGTCGTTGCTGGCGCACCACTTGATTCTCTTTCCATTCTAGAAGGCTTCTGAGAACATGCCGGAACATTGCGAGCAAGTGCGACACGAGCAGTGGGTTATGAAAAACGGAGCGCGACCAATGTGGACTCAAGAAGACATTACGCGCTCGGAGACTGGGGACGTCGCTGGCTGGCGCTGTAAGGTAACCCGGTCGTGCGCTTGGATGCTATTGGTACAAGACAATACACACCTGCAACGCGTAAGATATGTGGATGCAGGAGCCCATGGGCATCGACGAGGGAGGCAGAGCCGGAATCCGCATCTCAGTCTGTTGAGTCAAACATCCCCGCTTTGTAACTTTGCCAAGTTTCTCCGTTGCAATAATCTTCTGAATTTCATAGCGTTTACCGCTGTAAGCGTGGTAATACACGATCTGCAACAATCACAACCAACTATTCACCGTCTTCTGATCCAAGATCCAAGTGTATGTTGCCGACACAATTCTCATAAACTTTTCTCTGTATTAATGTATATGAGTTTATATCTCACTTCGTGAAGAGATAAAAGTACTAAAATAAATGGAAACGTTTGCAAGACATACCTGTATTAGATTAAATTTGACGTCAACCGTGTTGTTTGTAGGGTTGTCGAGTTCAACAACCGCGTTGGGCTTTTGTCCAGGCACGAAACCTTGGCAAGGCACGCGAACTACCAGAGTGATTGGAGACGATGCACAACAGCCGCAACACAACACCTTCTCCGACTGCACGAGGCACGGGTTCTGTAACATGCATGTTCCAATGAGTTATTGTCATCGAATGAGAAGTTTAGCCTCAACTGGCTCCTAAGAGGTGTCAAGGGCATTGCCGCCAAAAGCTGTTGCTAGAATGTAATGATACTGGTAGTTCAACTCTTCACTCATCTGTAGTATTACGAGGAATAATGCTATGAGGACTATGCATCACACAATAACTTCCATGATTCAGAGTGACGCTACATCACAGAAACTAGTAGTAGCGTCAGTGACAAGATGGCTGCCTCACTATTAACATACACCACGTTAGAACAGTGATCTGTGGTGCGTCTCTTGTGTAGTGAAGGTGTCAAAGCATTAGAAATCAATCGCAGGGTGTCAGTGAAGTATGGTGATTCGTATTTGTCCCTGCACTAAGTGTACGAGTGATGTAGAAAGTTTAAAAGTGGCATAACGTCAGTGGAGGATGCCTCACAACCTGGGCAGCTAGGCAGGCTAATTCCGCACTCAACTATCAGCTGGAAAAGTCATTCTCACTCTCTTCTGGGATGCAAACGGAAACATGGACAGGGGAGTGACAGTTACTAGTACTTCTTATTCAAATCTCTTTAAAAATCAACTTCGGGCTGCAATCAGGAGTAAACGACGAGGACTTCTGACTTCAGGTGTGTTGTTACAGCGTGACAACGCCCGACTGCATACAGCCCGTGTCTAGGTTCAAACAATCCAGAATATCCTATTTGAATGTCTCATACACCCACCTTACACTCCAGACCTCGCCCCTTGTGACTTTCATGGGGTCGGACCGCTTAAAGAAGCGATGGCAGGCAAGCATTTCACAAGTGATGAAGTGAAAACTGCGGTGCACGATTGGCTACGGTCGCGACAAAAAGAATTCTTCACATATGGTATCCACGCACTTCCAAAGCGGTGAAACACTTGTATAACACGTCAAGGAGACTGTCGAAAAATATCTTAGTTTTTCTTAGTTGTTAAAATATATCATTTATATCACTTTGAAGGTTTTCATTTGATACACCATTCTACAATCTTACATTTTCTGCGTGTCTGGTGTATTTCTGGAGCGTAAGCAAATATAGAACCTTGTAAAAATCCTGTAATTGAACTGTCACCATTGTGATATTGAAAGGTTTTCTCTTAAGTGAAGTAAGACAGATTCGGAAATAGGATATTCAATGTTTCTTAAAACATATGCTAACTATAGTTTGACCATCCCACTGAGGTCTTCGTCGAGTCGAAGAGACCTGAGTTGTCGTATTGTGTCTTAGGTGATCTAAGTGTTCATCTGTGACATGACCCTGAGGGTGACCAAAGCCTCATACTGTGTATCTACTATGTATAATCAGGAACAAGTATGGACTGCAGGATATGGCGTACTCCGCGAAAGCACGCCGCGCGCACCACCTGTGGGGGCAGCCTGCAGAGTTGTCATAGTATAACGGTCGGGACGGGAGAGGTCGTACAGCGTCTCCCATCTCTTGACTCCATTGACCTAAGTCATCATTCCGTTATGACCGAAACTTGGGTAGTTTTTTATATTCTAAAACACAATATGTCCAGAACCAGTGGTGGATCTAGGGGAGCTATAGCCCCTTCCCTCCATATTGCACCTGAACTCTTAACAGGTAAAATTGATGTTGATAAAAGGCATACTTTGTAAAAGTGTAACCAGATTAATAATTGTTATTATTTATAATTTTTATTAATAATACAATTGTTTTTATTAATATTACCAGATTAATGAAATAATTAATACCAGATAAATAAAATTAATAATACCACATTAATTACTTTAATAAATAATTGTTATTGTTAAGACCAGATTGTTAATTATTTATTTGATTCATTATTTAAAGATAATATTTTTAAAATTTGTGTTGTAAAACCATAATTTTTAAACAAAATGCTCCCCGATTACGATCTAGATCCGCCACTTGTCCTGAACAGCCGATTTCCTAGTGACACCGGCCGTGGAAACGTACTTTGCACTGCATATGTATAGCATCTCACCTGAACAGACAACAAGAGGTTGAGATCGAGGGGGCTGATGACTGTGAAAGCGCGTTTGCACCGATGATCGAAGCGCCAGGGTCTGACGAGCGACCCCCGCACCACGAACCGCACGTGGCCCACCTCACCTTCGAAGGACGAAGGCAATGTGGGAGGCAGTTGATACCGGAACGGGTAGCTGTATTTTCCCGGAGCCAGCGTCACTTCCTGTCCTGTGCACACAATACGAATGGTTTAAGTGAAACTTCCATGGTCGTACTACTGAATATCGTAAGTATACTATACTCCAAGTCGTGTAACTTTGCCGAAAATAATGCAGTATGGCTGCCTAACGTCACTCTAGCAAAGCTGGCCACTCAACGGCCATTTTTACTAGAGGAATCACCTACTTCTACGAATTTAAGTAATATATGAATTATTAAACGTCGTCACAGAAGTGACAATTTTCTGTAAAAGTTCAAGTTAATAACGCGTCAGAAGGAAGAGAATAGCGACATAAGTGCAGATGAATTGAATTTGTGGTCGATGTTGGCAATAGATATAAGTTTTAAGAAATCCGAGTATTCTGCTAATAACACGCGAGGTAAACTTATTTCTCATTTTGACGTAAAAGTGTTGGCTACACTGTTTACCAGTCCTGCCCCAACATTAAACCTGTTAGACAGGCAATAAATAAATTAATAATTTAGTGTCAAGAGAGATTTACGCACTATGACGATGTTGACGACAATAAACTAATTTACTGGCACTTAAACTAATGAACACTATGCGTTCCCATTCATAGGTTAAATTTTCTGTTTGTAAAGTAACATGACTTCAATTATATCCTCTCATATCGCGAATGAATCGCTAGATAATTGTGCCTACGATGTGGGATGTCAGGAGCACTTTCTCGGGGAAATTGGTCGGAAACCAAACCACGTCAAAAGGAGAGTTTGATGTTGAGCGCCATACCAAGGATAAGGATGGTACCGGTTAATTCATAATAGTTCATATTCTCACGATAGCGCACATTCCTAGAACTCGGAACGAGTTCAAAAGTGATATGGGAGGGTCTTGTACGCACGATATGTGGCTGTGTTGCTGTTAAGTTTCAAAATCGTAAGAGAAACGTGTACTAGTGCAGTGGTCAAATGTGTAGAATAGTACTGTTAGAACTAGAAAGGGATGATACAGCGCAGTGTGAGCCCCTTCATATACGAGTTAAACATTTACGAATTCGAAAATTGGAACGCAGTTCACTTCGCTTACCTAAATTCCTGGGGAAGCGTCTTCCCCTCTGTCCTCGTACACTGAATCAAATTAGTGATTCCAGCTGAGTGAAGGATGTGGAAGGGGAATTAAGAAACCATACAATATGTAGGACGTAGTATGAAAATTGGGACGAAAAGTTTTGGGACGAAAAGTAATAGGAAATAATGAGGACACGTTCCAAACTGTTCGTCAGTAGTCAAATTACATCGTTTGTTAATGTACTTTTTGAACGATTATTTTTTAGTTTATTTTCTAAGGTTACGATATATTGAGTTTTGATCACAATAAATACATTAGATCGCCAACGTGTCGACTTTTATTGAGTTTACATCACAGCCCTCTGCAACCAAAAATAAACCTCATCTATCACAAAACATATAACTTCAACCACAAAAAAAAACATCAGAAAAAAAGCTTTAGTTGTGTAACAGCACTCAAAAGGGGCATCCATTTCAAAGTAGTTCGTGTTATGCAGCACTACCAACATTATAGCTGACAACATCAATAAATCATATCCTTATTCAAGCACGTGCTCAAGAATTTCTAATGATTTATTTTTATACATTTTTAAAATCAGTGGATTTAATGATAATGATGTCATAGAATGTGTATCACTTCTTTCCAAATGGCACGATCTTATGTGTAGCACCATCATGTGTCGTAGCAGACAGCTCCACAATACTTGCCTGGTTCTCCAACGACATACAAGGTTTGATCGAGGTACACCTCGTGGTTTTGATGACAGGTTGTCACGCGTGTTTGCCTCCCATTTCGATGAATAGTTGTGCTTTCTGTCCATGAGCACCATCCTTCTCCTTGGAATTGTACCGTCACTCCTATATTCAAGAAAAATAATGAGAATGTTGTATTGTATGTAAAATCATAGTTTTGAGGGATCCACATAGTGCAGAGAGACAGAAGTAGCGAGATTGCGGTTGAAACTTCTCTACAACACTATTAAAAATTTACCCGCCATTGCGAAGTGTCCACTTTTGGAAAGTTAAGGTCATAGCGGAATAAAATGACCGGAGGTAGGTCTAGGAAAGAAGTAGCAATAGATAAATGATATACAATACACCAAATCTCTGTACATTCACCAGTTAATCGATTCAAGAATCTTATCGACTCCAACCTTATTACTAAGATAAACGACACCACTCGCCTCTCCAGTTCATCTCAAACATTGCTAGATCAGATTATCGTCAACAATAGAATCTCGTATTTCTTTGAAGTGTTTATCGCCGGATACAGCGATCACCTTGCTAAAGTATTGACTATTAAAGATAAACTAAAACCACTTAAAATCATTTACAAGTTTTCAAGAGAGTTTAATGACACAAATCAATCCATATTTATAAATTATTTGCATGAAGAAACATGGAAAGATGTTTACAATTGCCAAAACACCGACGACAAATTGAATGTATTTATCTCAATATTCCTAAAACATTACAACCCTAACTTTCCCATAAAACGCAAGTTAATTAACACAAAGAAATACAATAGGTTATGATCACCCAAGGGATAAGAATTTCTTCAAAAAACAGACGCCGCTTATATTATATTTCAAAACTCTATAACCAACCACCCGAATTCCGATTATTTTCGTAAATATAAGACTATTCTTCGAAAAGTAGTCTATGCAGTTAAAGTTATAGAAAACGACAAGAAGGTGCTAAAATCGAAAGTCATGTGGAATATTGTTAAAAATTAAGTGAATGTAAACTTCTGAAAATCGCAAAGAAAATATTTCTCTACCAAACAATGGCAAAATCGCAAATTTGTTTAATTCTTACTTCTCAGAAATAAAATAACGAAATCAATGTCCTTCAATTATATCCACCCACGTACACATTTTACATTCACTTCCGAAACTAACGCAAGTGAAGTCATGAGAATCATCAGCTCATTACAAATTTTCAACAGGCATAGATGATATAGCCGAATTTATTGTTAAATTTTCCTTCTAAAACGATGTTACCACATCTCTTGACCGTGGAGAAAGTCGTCAGGGTGTTTTTCTTGATTTATCCAAAGCATTCGATGTCATCGATCACGAAATTTTCCTTTTCAAATTGCATTCTTTAGGCATTCGTCAACTTCTACATCAAAGGCTAACTTCTTATTTAAAAGATAGGTGTCAACAGGTCGAAATATCCTATATTAAAAATAAAGTACTTCAGTGTTGTCTTTCAGAAACAAAGCCACTTAATTGCGGAGTACCCCAAGGTTCAAATCTCGGCCCTATTGTAGGGCTCCTATACTCTTTTTATTGTATGTGAACGACATGCCATTTTCCACATCAGATAGCACAATGGTTCTTTTTGCTGAAGACACTAATTTACTATGTAAACACGCCAACGCTCAAAATGTTTTGACTAACCTCTCGGCTTGCTTACGGCATTATCTTCTGGGGCAATTCCGTTCAGAGCATTCCAACTTTAAGAATTCAGAAGAGGATAGTTCGGATAATTTGTAAATCTCACCTCCGAAACTCTTGTAAACCGTTGTTTAAGGAATTAAATATCTTATCACTTCCCTGGATTTATATTTATGAATCGGTCGTGTTTGTTAAGACCGAATTACTGAAGTGCTATCCTTGCTTCATACGAAACAGTCTCGTTCACGAACACAATACTCGCAATAGTAATAATAATCATCGTCCTAGAGTGTCAACCACTCTTTGCCAAACCGGACCATATCATTCGGGAATCGTTCTATATAATTCCCTCCCCAAAAATATAAAAGATAATATGACATTGAATCTCTTCGTTTCCGAAGTTAAAAGCTACCTCCTGCAGAAGTGCTTCTACAATCTAAAAGAATTTATTGATTTTAATAAAAGTTAAATCCGTCTTGTACTTTATCACGCCATTGCTGTAGTACTTTTAAAATAACTTATAATAATTTCAAAAACTATTTTCTGCATGATTGTGTTGTGTCTTATGTTTCATATTAATTTAGTTTTAAGTGTACTCAAGTTTGGCACGGTTGTGTACATTAATTATATAGCCCCATATTGACCCGGTTTTTTTTTCGGTTTTCCTTCGGGTAGAGGCGGATTTCTTCTACAGGTTCTCCAGTCTTTTGTCTAGGGGCGTGTTTATTGTAACAATAAATCGTGAATTTAGTATTTCAATTCTTACGATTTTTAAATACTGAATAATCTATACTTCGATAATAATTTGTAGATGTAAAATATTTTGTGTGTGTTAAATTACAAACATGTTGGTATTCTATTAGTATTATAACTAGCAGCTAACTTTTTATCTTATTTAGGAATTTTTGCTGAAATTTTTGAAACCGCCTCTGCCTTAGTGCCCTTGATCGGAATTGACGGGATGGTCCCTTGCTTGCTTTCGGAGAGTAAATTAGTTTATAGCCCCTCACGTGGTCATACGCAGTTTGCAACTACTTTTTTGACAATAAATTTATTTATTTATTTAATCAGCAGTTGTCCAACGTGTCATAACCCTCAGGCCATTTCCTGTACATTTTCAATCGGACCGACTCGGGATGGGGTTTGGCAAAATGTTGCCCGACGTGATATTTTAATTCTCTTCAACAAATTTATATTATTTGAACATGGAATAAGTAAATGATATCTATCTTTGGTTTTAGATTAAAGTATTCTTAAAATTTTTATTATATCAAAATGTTTTCTTATAGTAATATATGAAAGGGCAATTCCGAACACAGAATTCTGTTTTCTCTCACCGTACTTGCCACGTCAAGTATTAATTCTTATAGCATAGATTTACGACACAAAGTTGTGCTGCCCAGCGCTTACAAAGAATTTGAGGTAAAATGAACGATTTCTCAGGAGCCGCAAAAAAAGGCCCGTGGACCGCATGTGTTCCGTGGGCCACCAATTGGAGAGCGCTGCACTAAATAAATCTTCGATATGCTCATTGAGTTTTTGAATATTTACAATGAAAATAGTGGATGGAAGCTAATAACCCTCAGATAAAATAATTCGTAAATCTTTTCTGAATAATAGAGAATTATTCCACCGGTAAATCACCCAGGACCAACCCTGTCCATGACCGTTATATAGAGTATCCTCTCTTCAAACGTCGTGTATTGAACGAGAGGGAATGAAGAAGTGTCCGCTATAGAAAAGTGACCTAAGGGAAGTTTCATTGACTCTTTTATTTGATGGCAACTGCAAATAACTCGTACTGATTTGTGTTAATGATGGGTTGAATATCGGAAAATGTAATTTTAATTTGGAACTCGTGCTAAAAAAAAACTCATCAAGCGTCGAGATGAATTACGAGTTTTGAGTAGACCGTGTTAACTTGCACACTTATGTGTATGTAAAAAAACAGAAGTTCACTTTCAATCGATTTAAATTCATATGTGGATGATAAAAATCAAAAATTGAATTTTTTTTTCGTTTTCGCCCCTAAAAGGGTAATTGGTTGAGAATACTAAAAATGTTAGCAGTGCACAATTTCCGCTGATTTAAACTGTAATAACCTGCTCGTCCGAGGGGTTCAAAATTAAAGAACTGATGTAAAACCATAGGAACAATATGTTCCTGTAGTTTTAAATCAAAATGTAACTTCTACAGTATTTAGAGTCATGAACACAAATTCGACAGCGAAAAGTAGTTTTCAATTTTCGGAACTGTCATTATTTTTATCTTGCAAGGTCATGAACAGTTGGCAATACGCCTTCGTTTTTTTTAGCATTCCGATTCGATCAAAGTAGTGAGGGCATAATATTCTTAACATTATTATTTTACCTTTGACTTTTTTCTCCTTCGCCAGAAGGAAGTTGAGACTGCCACTCACGATTTGTCCACCATAGAATGTTTCATTGGGGTTGTCCAGTGCGATATGGAAGTTAGCGAGACTCATTCCTCGTCCTTTCTGATACAGATTTCTACCGGACACGAATATATTAAAGTTCCACAGCCAACGACTGATCACTAGACAGACTCGGCGAGATAAAAGACTGCTCATCAACTCCGAGATTGTGATAACAGCGTGACACAGTTCGCTACATGATAACAAATCAATGGTGAGAAATAATAAGTAGGGATATAATTCGTATATTTTTGTGTCCGTTTTCACTACGAACTGAAACATTTGTGTGTATTTAAAAACTATTTTTGCTCGCATGAATTCATTTTATATTTGTACATCTATTCTTGCTGAATCACCATTGATATAAATGAGAAAAATTCTAATTCTCATTTCGAAAAATATCGCTCATGGACGCATATGTAGAATTCGCTCAGAGAACGCATATGTAGAATTCCAAATACCCTGCTCTTTCGGTCTGGTCACTCTGCGACTGACACCAAAACACGCTTAAAAGTAAATAAAGAAAAAAATTAGAGAATTTGAATAAAAATGTTTGGAGGTGCACACAGCGGATGCCGTATTTCAGAGCTCTGAGTCTTGAAGTCTCTGCGCCTGGCGAAATCTGAATAGAATTCGAAAAAATTGCTAGCCAACCAAACTGTGAATTAAAAAAAAAGTATGTTGAAAGCATTATATTTGTTCCTGTATACATTTGACTTTTGTATCCTTTTTATTCCTTGTTATTATGTTTTTTGTATACATCATACCCTGTAACCTCTCTAAACTCACTTGACCTCTTCATCTTGATGTAATGGCACTCAGTCATGTTTTAACTTTGTCACAGTTCACCAGAAGATGTCTCACAGTAGAAGACGAAATGTTGTGTTGTTTTAACATTGTTTTTATTTTCATGTTCAACAAACGTTGCAATTCATGTACTATTGTCACATACTTCGATATGATACGTAATCCTAATATAACAACATTTTAAATATTTTATTGTATCTACGTATTAGCTAATTTGTCAACAATAAAGCGCCCAACTTGTCGACTATTTGTTACTACAAAATTGCTAGGTGTTCTTCTCCGATCCTTCCTGTAAAACGCATGGGCCAAATTTCGAAGCTTTTGGTCTATACGACCCTGCGCTATGCGCTGAAAACCCATACAAACACTTTTTTATGTATGAGTAAATAGTTTTTCTTAAAGAATGTCTCAACACTTGACTATTGAGGGAAAATGAAACAAATTTTTTGTAGGTTCTATCAAAAATGTATTATTTTAGATAATGTATCTCTTGAAATGTCAGTGCCAATGGTTATCGTAATGCCCTCTCAAGTCCCAGTGCGCGAGCTCGAACCAGGTCGAGGTCGTCGGATTTTTCGAGTGCGAAAATCCACACACGACATGTATAGCTGCATGTAAAAGATCCCTTGAGCATCATAGGATGGTCTCCGCAAAGTTAATTCTGGACGAAAAATACACCCAAGGAGATTTCCAGATGGCAGTGGAAGATGGAGCTTCGAAATTGCGAATGTGGTTCTGCCCATAGGATCTCAACCAATTAACAAGAGCCGAGACTCACACGCTGCTATTAATATTCCACATAATATTGAATTATTATGTGTGAAATCAATCTTTAGTATTTTTTGTTGAGCACTACTTATTTACTTATTGTTTCTAAATAAAATGCAAACACAATATTTTTCCCCAATATCCGCACTTCTAACTGTTTCAATATGTGGATATTCTTGTGTGACATTTGTGTTATATCCTTTTAATAGCGAGTCCACTAGAGACTCGCGCACGTCCCCACCTCGGGGATGTGGGTGCGATCTGCTGCACATCTTTCCTTTCGATTTTTCACCTCGAACTCCTTCCTCTTATTTTTTCCTTTGCTCTCACGTTGTATGTACTTCCTTTATTGCATCTCTTACTGTACTTAGCTACCCTGCGTACTCGGAAACCTATAACTCTTTGTCTCCAAAATCTCCTCCTCACATCGCAGCTTCTCCACTCCATCTTTTATCAAGCTTCTTATATACAACCTCCGTTATTCATCGCACAGTGAGAAATCTCATAAAATGTGGTCTCTATCTTCTATTCCCATTCCACAGCATCTTGTTCCCCTATTCGCTGCAGGTACCTAGAAAAATTACCGTGTACGATACTTGTTTGATCATTTTATGGATATTTCGACCCACGGTTCCTGCGTCCCACCGTATCTGCCAAGCACTTGTTATCATTTCTTGTGCTCTCTTTTCTCCTTTTTTATGACCTGGTTGTCAATTTTCACTTCCCCTATTCTCTACAACCAATACTGGAACCGTATATTATCGCTAACAATCTTTGGTATTGAAACCAAACATCTGTTGAACACTTCGACTCATTTAAAACTCCAACACAAGTCTACATACACATTATGATACCACATTTGACGTGGCCAACGTTTCATGATCCATAAATATCTACATATCAAAAATAATATCACTTATCTACAGATCGACGATGGTTTATAGATTTACATGCTAAAGTGTTAAGAATCATATTATACCTCGATTTTAAAGTGTTGTAATCATTCCAGTCAGTAGATGCATCGTAAGATGTTGTTGCCCTTACGTTGTTCTCAACAAATATGGGGTTTGTTGTTTTGTGAATGTATTAATGATTGGTAGAAAATAATAACATTTGAAAAATAAATACAAATACTTTCTTCCTTAGCAAAGAGAAAAGCAGTCCGTTTCGAAAAACATAAAATTCGAATAATGAACGAATAAAATATTGTTCAACATTGTAATGTAATATTAAAATTATCTTATAATTGGAAAATACCATCAGAATTTTATAAAAACATACTTTCGAATCATTTAGTTGTTAAACATTTTGTCTGTTATTTATGTTCTGTCCTTTATTTGTTATTTTTCTACGTTTAAAGTATTAAAATACCCTTTTTTACGAATGAATTATTTATATTTATTATTTTTCACTTAAATGTTATAAATGATCACTGTTGTGATTTCAGCGTAGTAGATACGTTTCGTAACCCTCACTGTCGGTTGCTTTTGGGAGTAGTTGTCTCGTTAAGTGTTTGGCCAATGTCCTGTAGATAAAGCATTATTATCAATTAGTGGATGTCGATAAGATATGTGTGTGATTCACAAAACACGTGGAGAGATTAATAAAAGTAGACTCGAGAAAATGTTCCGGGAAAGCGGTTATTGCGTTATTGCCATTTTCCTGGGTCTGATAATGGTTGATATCGTAATCCAGTATTTTCTGAATGTCAATTACTTCTTGGTGTTTTAGTTTCCCACGCCACAGTGCTTTTAATTTTTGAAAAGGGGGACTCAGGATCAAAAGTGCCAATTTTGCTCGGGAAAAAATTGGTTTCGATACAAAATTCAATGCTGATTAACATTTGTCATGTACGATTTCTCTTAAAAACGGGTCCTTCACATCTAAAAATTCGTGAATTTTTGTGTTTTTTAGGTTTGTAATATTATATTATAAATTCATTTCAATTAAAAAACTAGAATAAAGATAATAAAAATCTTAGATTTTAAAGCAGTATGTGCACCAAGACCGCAGGGATACGCAAGACGTTTTTATGTCACAAAGACGCTAGATACTTAACAGTACACAAGATTTGATTGCTACAGTTTGATACTGGACGATTTTTTTCTTAAATATTTTTTTAGATATGAAGAAAAATTGTACATGACAATTGTTAATCAACATAAAATTTTGTGTCGAAAAAAATTCTTTTCTGTGCGAAATTGGCACTTTTGATCTTGAGTCCAACTTTTGCAAAACCCGAACGATTGAACGCCAGCTAATACAACAGTTTAAGTTTTAATGTTTATTTTAAGGGAGACTGTTTAAGAGTTAACGACAATTAACAATTAATGTGTACTTAAAATCAAATTATAAATAAGTAGTAAGATATCAAAAGGTATTACGACTCATCTATGCATTGAGAATTTTCCCTGTCTTCATTTTGGAAACTGGAAAATAAACGTAACGTGCTTTATTATCTAAGTAGTATAAATAAGCTTTGCCATTTCTTTTACAATCATCGTCCTGTACGAGAATATTGATTTTTTACACCCATACTTCTACACCATATTACCCTCATCTAATGGTTATATGACCTTCCTTATTTTATTCACGACAAAACTGATTTTCTATCAAAAAATTAGGTAATATAACATAAAAGGGAGTAGAGATTATTCATGTTTTCAGACTTAATGTTCGAGAAATGAAGCCAAAAACTGCACGAAAATTTTACGAGAAAAGAAATTGTCTCTCAATATGAACACTTAATCATCAATTTAGCAAGGAAAAAAATTCACAATCAAAGCACTCAAAAATATCATCCTTTTGTGACGCCTGTACACCCCTCGTGATAGTAAAACCAGCTGTTGGAACACTTTCGCTTGTGTCTTTGACTCAGAAAACCAGTTCTTTTTTAGCACTGCTATTCTTTATCGAGCTGCCTCGTTTTCACTCTTCCTTTTTTTTATCCCGAGAATTCAGTTGCTTCTTCTTCTTCTTCTTCTTTGCCCCATGATAGTTCGATTTTTCACGCTTTATAACCCTCACTTTGGATAGTTTCGTTTGAAGTTGTTTATTAGACCTGTTCGGGAGTACAACACTCGTAATAGGGCGCCTGTTCGTCGGTCTGACGTGTGAACCACTCTTTGCCAAAAAGGCTCATATCATTCGGGAATAATTTTGTGTAATTCCCTTAAAAAGATATAAAATATATTAATACCAACACCAATAAATATTGTATTCATATGATTTCGGATAATGTAAGTGATATTAAATACTTTATCACGCCATTGTTTCCCCCAGGGGACTTACATCTAGTAAATACGCGTTTGGTAAACACCGGACCCCGAGCTGGGTCTGGCATTACTTTCACTTACTTGTGCTAGGTTCCTTCCTTTCTCTTTCCTGACGTTCCTTGGTCACTTGTTCTTTTCGAACCCAACGCGGTTAGGGCTAGTGTATCTTTCATTTTCCTCATTTTTTGTCTTCAATGTTTTGATTTTTGGTTTTGAGATATGTTTTGGTATGTTGTAATTCAGGAGGGTTTTTTGTGGGTATGGTTGAGTTGTTCGGCGAGTCCCACACGCGGGGAGAGTCATGTTGGCTCTCCCTAGTGCGTAACTGTATTTTCCCTACCTGTACAAGTTTTTAGGGCTCCAATGACCTTTGATGTCGAGGAGCCGTAAAACCCCACACACACACAACAACGCCATTATTATAGTACTCTATGTACTGTTTAAATTCCTTTTTCATACATCTTGTATCCTTTTTATTTACAATAGTTTATTTCTAACTATGCACCTTGGCACAGTTGTGAACATTTTCTCTGTAGCCCCATCCTGGCCCGGGTTTTTTTCTATTTCTTCTCCGGGTAGTGACGGATTTTCCTTAGGCGGGTATATCATTTAATCTTATGTTATTATTAATCTGGATTTTTAAGTGCACATTACATCTACGATTAATTTTGAAATAATAAATTGATAATACTACGTATTCTATTAAATTTTTAAAATAAAGTGTTAAATGCAGTACTGCCTTTGGGTCCTTACGTAGTTAGCAACTCCTTTTTTGACAATAAAGTTTATTTATTGAGCAGTATTACGCGCTACTGTACCACAATTCCGGTTTATGGTGAATGGCCAGCTCTCTTTCAAATATTGGAGATGGTAATAAAAATCTAATAGAAATGAAGAATACATATATTGCAAGTGCACGTTAATAAGCCTCAGACTGTACGTTCTATAATGTTATGTCGACAAGAAAAATGTTTCCGACTTGTTCTTAATACCCCCAGGGGACTTACATCGAGTAAGTACGTGTTTGGCAAACACGGGGCCCCGAGCTGAGTCTGGCATTACTTCCACTTGTGCCATGCTCCTTCCTTTCTCTTTCCTGACCTCCCTTGGTCACCTCTTGTTCTTTTCGATCCCGACGCCATTAGGGCTAGGGTATCTTTCATTTTCCTACCTCGCCCCAGGGGACTAACATCTAGTAAGTACGTGTTTGGCAAACACGGGGCCCCGAGCTGAGTCTGGCATTGCTTCCACTTACTTGTGCCATGCTCCTTCCTTTCTCTTTTCTGACCTTCCTTGGTCACCTCTTGTTCTTTTCGATCCCGACGCCATTAGGGCTAGGGTATCTTTCATTTTCCTACCTCGCCCCAGGGGACTAACATCTAGTAAGTACGTGTTTGGCAAACACGGGGCCCCGAGCTGAGTCTGGCATTGCTTCCACTTACTTGTGCCATGCTCCTTCCTTTCTCTTTTCTGACCTTCCTTGGTCACCTCTTGTTCTTTTCGATCCCGACGCTATTAGGGCTAGGGTATCTTTCATTTTCCTCTTTCCTCTTCTTTTTTTTTAATGTTTTTAGTAAAAGTCATGTGATATGTTGGAATTTGTGTTTAGAGTTGTAATGCAGGAGGGTTTTTAGTGGGTATGGCTGAGTCTTTCGGCGAGTCCCACACGCGGGGAGAGTCATGTTGGCTCTCCCTAGTGCGTAACTGCATTTTCCCTACCTCTACAAGTTTTTCGGGCCCCAATGACCTTTGATGTCGACATGAGCCGTAAAGCTCCACAAAAAAAAAATTGTTCTTAATACTTCTCACATGGGCCATTAAAGCCACTGGTCAACATTTTGAAGGAAACGTTTTTAAATAGTTATGGTGAACTGGATTCACAATCCATCACCAGTCGATTACACGATAAAGACTGATTAAGAAATGGCATGATTAATGACAAATTATTTCACTTAAATTGAATGAAAAAATCAGACTTTTCGAGCTATCAGTATTCTTTGGGAAGTTGTAATTCCATTGTAACGAAATTGAGAATAAAGTAGCAGAACTGAATAAGGACATTGTATATCAACCATTTCGTTATCTTCTGTAAATGAGAATCAATTTTGTAAACACAGTCCTCTTTTGTATAATCGCTTATTTTCTTTTGGGAATGAACTTCATAATATCCAGATAAAGTCAAGAGATGCGTCTATTTATCAACCTCGATTGGATTGCCATTTTTACAAGTTGGTAGTATGTGAACAAGATTATTTACAAGTTAGTGTATTCCAAACTTTTAATATCCGTCCAGTGATGAGAATGATTGCTTAGCTCAACCTTTCGGTGAATGTAATTGTTTGGTCCATAATATTCTATTTTCGAGATAATGGAGCTTCAGGGATCAAAGAATGTATGCCGAACACTTGTAAATACATTGATAGTTATCTCCACGAAATTCACTCGTACCCTGATCCAGCGCCATAATTAACTTCTTTGCCGTCCCGAGCAGTTAAAAATTTCGGACTTATCAATGCGTATTAACAGTTTTGCAGATAGAAAGGAAACCTAATATGTATGAAAAGAATAAAGAAAATCGATGTAATTTTCAGTTCATTAAATTCCCAACCCCTCTGGTGGCTAAGAGACTTCCGTGCTCACTTCGGGTTCAATTCCCGGTGGGATCAGAAAAAATTTGTAACTTTCCACTTCAATGTCCCACTTCAAAATATGGCTGTGACGATTGAAAATCAAACCCTCCTCCTCCTATCCACTTCCTACTTCTCCTAGTATCAATAACTATATTACTAACTACTCCTACTACCCTTCCCATGTGGACCAAGTTGTTGGTAAACCCAGCTAACCGACCCACCTACTAACAATAGCCCCACCATCCACCTCATGCCTCCTATTGCCCCATGTAGTTAAGCTTCAATAGCACGCATCATTTCCCGTTTACAAATACAAATTAAATTCCGAAAAAAGAGAAGAAGAGTGGTAACGGAAGGAAAATGTATTGAAAACTCATTCCTAAAATGTTAATTACCTCTTTCTAACATTTTTGCTGCTGACTACTTTTAATGGTAAAAACTCCCTGGGGTGACGATATAAACCTGTGAATAATTTTTCTAGATTTCCAAAACTGGGATATGGAAGAAAATGTTAGAGAAAATTGAATACTCCCTGAAACTTGCAGTCTGGGCCGCGAATGCATGTTGATCCATCCGTCATGACGTATACCCATAAGTTAGCGTCAATAGATGTCAATGAATTGAGAATGTCTCTCAAACTAATTGTTAAACAAAAGGATAAAAAGTTACAAACGTATTAGGATGAAAGGGTTTGTAATACTATGAACAATGTTTACCCGTCAAAAATCTTTCATTCCAAGCAAAATCTATTAACGTTTCAGAGACAAATCTCGAAGACGTACATTGGGGTCTGGTTTAATACAAGTTTCCAAAATTTCGTTGTTACATTAAAAAAATTTCAAATGACCGTATTTACTGACATACAGGATCAATATTGGAATTCACGCTCTCTGCTTTAGAGCTACCAAACGGAAGATATGTAAATAGGAAGGGTGAATATTTGGACGATGATAATATTTTCAAAACGTCAAAAAACTATTTGTATTGGAATACAAGTCTTAATGATTAGTAGGTAAGCAGTTTTTCTTTCAGGTACTTTATTGTGTTTATTATAACACATTACAGTACACTTAATATGTATGCTCAGGGTAGAGGATAATCTGGAATTAAATTTGTTATATCACTCGTGTATAATTGTAGAACACTTTTTAGCGGAAAAGACAAAAGATATTAAATGGAAATTAAACAATTTTTCATGTCAATATTTGGAGGCACTCATATTTTGTCTTATGCACTCATGTGAAACAAACGAAGAACGGATGGTGACTTAAAAATCTGATGTTTCTGTGTTTTTTTTTTTTTTTTTTTGAGTTTAGCCTCTTCGGATGCATTTACTTGAAAGAGAACATAGGATATCGTGGAGCGAAATCGAAGTTTCCCTGTACATACGAGTCATCTTCTTCTGACCTCACATTCGTTTTTCCAGATATGCATTCACCGTAACTTGGGGGAGCTGCAACGCACACACAAATAAACATTAGAATCACTATACATACATTTTGACTAATTAAGTAAACATTGTTCACCAAGTACGAACTTGTCTGTCCGGGACAAACCGGATCTTAGTAGGTATAACTACCAATGTTTCGGCCATCATGCTGCGGCCTTCAGGGCAATGTCAGAGTCGTACAGAGCTAATCGCTGTCGTACTCTACTACACTGTCGTACTGTGGTAGTTATATCTACTCAGACGCGGTTTTTCCCGGATTGAGGAATAACTGTTTTCAGCAGTTGATCTTGATTTCGTTTCGCATTGAGCTTGACAAGAGATAAACAAAAGAGAGCACTAGTTTTTAAGGGACGGTATATTGCTTGTTGTATTTTGCGTAGTGTGAAGACATTTTGCACCATGCAAAAGAGAAACAGCCCACAAAGGACGTTTGTCTCTAACTCTTGAGTTTAGCATGTTACTTCAGAGATCCGTATAATTCTATGAACCCCTACGAGACTTATTGTATTAGTGACTGAGTATGGCAGTTTCATAAATGATAAAATATTGTTAACATAGCTTTTAATTGTGTAAAAGTGCGATTAAAATTGATATAGGCTATTATGGAATAATATTGTGAGTCACTAAGTGTGTTTTCAAATTTCATTTCTCGTATCATAACTGACTGTATGTAGGACACATTTCAAGTTATTCGTGCTACTTCCCAGCTATCGTGGGTATGTACAAGTATGTCATTATCTTGTCTCAATATATGATCTACTCTCTCTTGATGTTTTGAGAAATTTTAGTATGTCTGTCGTTTTTGTTCCGTACATCTTGTTGTATGACAGTGACTTCAGCTTGCATTGAAGCTACGTGATATCCTGTTACTACTACTTATTACAATCCCCATTTCTTGCACAGTTGCTTTTGCGTTACCCGAGAGATTGCTGTTTGGACTCCTTGGGTTCGATCAGTGTTCCCTGTGTGACTCCTGATATTATCACGAATGCTAGAATTGGGTTATGAGAATTTGGCAAGCATATTTGGCTGAAAATTTGCAACTTACTACAACAAATGTTGATTAAGAGATGGTATACTTACGCATATGAGGATATTGTAAGAAAGTGGGAGCAGCAACTGGGTACCGAGGCTCTATTGGAATGTTTGGTTCCGACATGTCAGGTGGTTTGATGTTCTTGAACTGCGTTTCCAGCGGGATATTGCCGATGGTGATGGGGACGTTCACTGTCGCATCTCTGCTTAGGGATGATAGAACTCCTCTGACCTAAGAAAGAAAATGGATCGTCTTACGAACACCAGGGAAGTCTGTTAAGGGTGGATTCGACGAGCACAAATGCATGATCGTGACTCCGCTTAGGATGAGGCAACTTAAGCCTGTACAAACTTTGGTAAAACATATTCAGCATTATTCACGTCGCCCTCCCATCAACGTCAAGATGGGGAAGGGTGGAAGTGCTACATGTACTCTAGAGCTGGCTCTACTCCCACGGAACCAGATGGCTGTCATGGGCAGTCCAATATTTTTTCCCGAAGTTTGTACTGGCTTAAATTGCCTCGTCCAGAACGGCGTTACGATCACACACTTGATCACAGAGCTTATGCGCGCACCATTTAATTATTTAATAAATAGACTTTATAGTAAAAGAATGCAGTTGCAAAGTGACCACGGGGATAATAAACTAACTTGGACATAACAGCGGCGAAACTTTAGGATATGTTTTATTATTGGGCTCACTTTGTGAAATTTTTTGTATAGACCGGTGAATCATTCCTTTCTGTGTAATCAACCTTTTTACTACAAATGTTGTAAATAGTGCCACAATTTGAATGTTTTATTTTTAACAGAATGTTTTTTATACTCTGGAAATTTACCACTCGAAAGTAAGCTACAGACCATCAACAATGGAGATCAAAATGACAAAGTTTAACTGGAGAGTAACTACACGTATAGTACGCAGTATGTACAGAACTGAGCCAAGATCGAGCAAATTTATAAATAGTATTATGGATCATAGGAAACAATAATACACACGTGTTTAAATAATTTTAGTACTTCAAGAATTAGTTATAGGAAGAACTGTGACACAGGTGTGATAAAATAGCTATGTAAATAGCTAAATTAGTGAATTAATATTATTTCATTAAATATTAACTGGGTTACAAAATGGGATATTTCACCCTGATATTTACACTCATTAAATTTTTTTCTAACATGTAATTATGGGACGTTGTAACCGCTTTTTCAATCTTCAGATCTTTACGATATTGAAGTTATGATCCAAAGTTTAACTGGAAAATTACATTTCTCTAAACGTGTTAAACTATTTTACAAATGTAAATAGAACTGTGTGAGTCCTTTGTGTATTCTGTGTGAGTAAGAAAATTTCACTTTTATAGGTTACTAGTTAAGATTACACAAAATGTATGAAGGAACTGCTAGTTTATTATGGTTAGATTTCTCCTTGATATGAGACAACTAAATAACTTGAAAATCCGTGACTGGTTTTCAGTGTTGTTCCACTAACTGATAAGAATGCCGTTAATCACCTGGAAGACGTAGGCAATGTCGATGCAGCGGCAATACTCCAGCTTCGAAGCGGGGACCGCTGGGATGCGTAGCGCCGTGTATTCAGTCAGTGAACCCCTCTGGAACACTTCACGTAGCATTTGTTTCGATACGATCTTCTCCCATTCCTTCCTTTTACCGCAGGAGGCCGTGTAAGTCACTTTCTGCAAAGTGCGCATTCACACTCATCAAAAAAGATGATCATTAGAATACGCCATTGCGTACAAAATAATTTAATAAATTTAAACCACTGCACGCATCTATAGAATCTTACAAAATTTGGCTCAATTCCCACGGATGGGATGCGGTTCATTGATTTCATGAAACGCTTTTAAATATACTGGAGCGTGCGCACAAGGTTTTATGATACGCGCAAAATGGGTTCTTCTTTTTAACGCGTTTCATGGAGCGCGGGATTGTATTTGAGTTATATGAGAAATGATGGGTTGAAATAAAATTCGAAAAAGTTTATTAAGTTAGTTTTATAACTAAAATCATTGTGAATATTACAGAAATGTAGGCTCATGTAGACCTGGCGCCGAGATTTTTTTGTGCAGTTAATCATGATTATCGAAATGCACGTTCCACCAACTACTCTATTCACGATATACGCTTTGACGCTCGTGGTCCCTTCGATTATCAGCACAAATCGCGAATTTCTTCAGCACTGCAAGAAATATGGCGTCCATTTTGTTTGTTTGCTCGTGGCTCGGTTTATAGGTTATGTTCAGCGGTACGAGGGAGGCCCGCTGCTGCCTCCGTTGTCCCTTGGTGGCGCTAGTGTGCAACACGATGCGTTTTCCTTCAAATTACCCATAATGCACTGTAAAACTACTACCAACCTAGAGAATTCTTCAAAAACATTGATCAACTTAATCGACGATTAATTTTGCTTGGTGAAACGCATGAAATGTAATCGCGATTCCATTTACCTAATCACGTTTAAGGAAATCGCGATTATTCTACATTTGGTGAAATTGGGCCTTAGATAAATTTTATCTCGATTACATTTTATGCGTTTCACCTTTCAAAACTAACGCCGATTAAGTTTATCGATGCTTCTGAATTCTCTAGTAGTTTTCAGTTCATTGTGGGTAACATGAAGACTGATGGATGAGAAACGCATCATGTTGCTCACCAACGGGCACCGGGAGCAGCAGCGGGTCTCCCGCATGCCACTGAACATAACCTATAAATGGAGCCACGAGCAAACGAACCATATTGCTTGGAGTACTGAAGAAAAACGCGATAAGTGCAGGTAAACGAAGGGACCACGAGCGTCAAAGCGTATATCGTGAATAGAGTAGTTGGTGGAACGTGCATTTCGATAATCATGATTAACTGCACAAAAAAATCTCGTTTAAACCATTAAACGAACTGGGCTTACGTAGTTCTCTTCCCCTCCGGTCTCGATTCCATTACCTGTCTTGGCTTTCTTTCTTCACATCCTGATCACACGATGTCCAAACCATCTACCTTCTCTTCCTCCATCTACACTCTGTAAACGTTTCTGTTGCAAGTTCCTAATGTTTTCCCAACAACTTTCCTCAGGAATGTGCTATTATTCTGCTTTCATACTTGCATTGTCCAACTCTTGGACCAACAGCTGAGTTCAATCAAAGTGTATCCTGGAACGTCCTTCCTATCGTAACCCTCTTCTTCTTATTCTCTCTCCTGCAGCCCTGTAGTTGACTAAATGCTAAAGGAAACAACCCTTGCAGAAAATTCAGTGACCTCAGATAGTACGAGGAGGCAGCCCCTCCACTAGGCTAGCCGAGACGTAAGGTTGATAACGCATTCTTAGTAATACTTAATTATATCCATAGTAAAAGAATAGCAGGATTTATTTCAACTCTTGATAATTATAGAACATAAAATCATGTTTTAGGAAATAGGGTTTCAAGAAACGGGTTTTCATCGGTGTGCATCACTCCTAAATTAATTTAAAGGTGTCAACATGCTGATATTCATGAAAATCATTCTCGAGCATCAAATGGGTCATGGTCCATAGTGGCAGTAGAGTAATTTTAATATGAAAATCTTACTCCGAAGCGAATATCTCACCTTTTGACTCAAATACAAAAGAATGGACATAAAATGAATACCGAAGAATGTTCAAATTTTCTTTCCTAAAATTGAAGTGATAGAGTTTAAAAAACCAATGCCTTATTGAAAATTAGTTAATCCATGTCCGATCTGGTTAGCATTTTGATTGATGTAACAGTCTTTAATCTTATATTTCTACGTAGACTTATCTTCTTGTTAAGTTTTACCTGAATTAAATGGCATTTCATTGAAGCATTTTTCCTGTCTGGTTGTCAACCTCAATTGTAGATTTAACTTCTTGTCCAGGGACGAATTCTCGAAGAGGGGTTTTCACAACTACAGTTATTGGGTTCGATTTACAGCACAAGCAACCCAGGACTTTTTCTATCGATTGTTCGTGGGGTTGCTGAAAGAGATGAAAATGAGCATGTTAGAAAATTTTCATAAAAACGCAAAACGTATATTATCACTGCATTAATTCTTATGATTATTTGAATTTAAGAGGAAAAACAAATAATTTCTGAAAACTCATAAGACTCGTAAGAATTCCACAAATTTTAAAAGTTCTCACTGTCCGTGTAAATGCAATAATTTTCACCTACGATTCGTATCAAATAACGAGGATGTATATTAGCTGAAGCGTCAAAATGAGGCTATGAACTCACAACTTCCGAGTACCTACTCGGGGAGGTAAGGTTACATCTTTTATGGCCAGGTGAAAATGACGACGTACTGGGACTCGAACCCGGGGCCACCTGCTTTGGCCGCAGGTGTGCTGCCACTGCAAAATTATTCATAGGTTTTGGGGTTCGAGGTGAGTGGTGCACTGGCAGACCATCTGCGGCCAAAGAAGAGAATCTGGTTTCGAGTCCCTGTCCGTCGCAATTTGCACCTGACCGTAGAAGATGCAAAATGAGGTTATTTTGAAAATCTTGAGTATTGCCCCCACAACATATTATTTTTTACAATAGGAACAGGTGTAGTTAAGTATGAGCCTTCAAAGAATATAATTCATATAAAAAAGTAATGATTCAAATCAAGTGGTCAAACTGTCATAATTTATAAATATGGTCATGGTATACTAAGAGATTCAAATTAAACAGGTGCTGTTCAGACACTGTCTGTACAGATAGTAGTTGCTGTGTCACAGAGAAATTTTGCTCACATTCTTTCGAGTTTGTGCTTTTTATTTTTAATGAAAATATTTTTGTTTATTCTTTGGCTCGTAGGGCGAAATCTAGGGGACATTCGTACTGCTGTGCGTGTTCGCGTTTTGGCGTAGTGTACCAATAATGAAGAAATATTGAATTGATTGTGAATATAGTTTCAAACGGACTTCGACGAAACACATAGGATAGTCGAGTTTGGTATGGTCCATTAATTGCCAATACTAAATTAGCGCACAAATGATTGCAAAGTTAATGCGTTTTCCAACAACACCGTGTGCTTTTCCCGACGTTTCTCTCAACTGATCTGACGTGTGTTCCCGACAATCAAATTGACAATAAATGTTAAGTTGCTTAGCCTTGCAATTTTTTGTAGAAATTTTGCACTCATACATATATCGAAGCTTCATTCTCTATCCTGTAATTATTATTTTTTTTATAAATAAATCTCTTTTTAAAATTAAAATTTGTTTTTGGGATGATTATACTGCTTGAGATTACATAGGCAACGCTGTATATTATAATACAACTTAGCAACGCGGGTTGCGTATACTGCGCACGGCTGTACTTGAGGAAGTGTATGAACTGGGAGGATTTGGTTGTGCACCATATTTTTTCCTCTGATTCTTCTTTAGAGGGTAGAAAAATGCATGTGTCTGGCGTCACTCAGGATTGGTTAAGCAGGGAAACCGGAGGGGGAATTGTTACTATATGTAAGACCTTCCATTAAATCGACAAATATTCCGTTGATGTCTGACCAGTAATGCCAAATTAGAGGATATACTTAGTTATCAAAAACTTAGGTGTTAAAACTATTTACTGAAATACCATCTAAAATAACATGACTTGACGAATATTCATTCATGTACATGAACATAAAAAAAAATGAAAATTACATAAAATAACGTTTATGATACTACATTTAATTAGAGGGAACAGTTTCTATGTCAAAACAATTTCGCAAAGTTTCTTCAGGAATGTGTAGGCCTAATATGATCGATTAAATCCAGGATTTAATTGACTTTAGAAGAAGAAATGCGGTGTGCTATAACTTTTCACTATATTATATTTCGAATTACAATAAAACTAAAAGCAAACTTGCTTATATGTGTTCATCTTTAGACTTTTGAAAAGCTGGTACCAAGTCATGAACATGAATATATATCGTATAGCCAACGGCCAGGTGAAAATTGCGACGGACCGGGACTCGAGCCCAGGTCCTCCTGCTCTGGCCGCAGGTGTCCTATCCACCGCACCATCCGCCTCGACTTCTCAAGTTCGTACCCAATCGTAACAGACCAGTATGGATGTTGTGTTTGGGCTTGAGGAGTCAAGGCGGGTGGTGCGGTGGATAAGACACCTGCGGCCAGAGCAGGACAACCTGGGTTCGAGACCCGGTCCGTCACAATTTTCAGCTAGCCGTTGACTATGCAAACTCTCCTCCATGAGTAGATACTCGGAACTTGTGAGTTAAAAACGAAAAGATATCTTTCAAAACATTCTACTAAATGCGTCAAAACTTGTTTACTTTTATGGAAATTCCAATAATAAAATATTTATAGATTGTATCAAATCTTACTTATTAATAGCTAGCTTAACTAGCGTCTCCAGCGGGTTTGAATTGGTCTTTTCTCAGCCATTACGCACAATTTTATGTATGTATGTATGTGTATTATTGACGCCTGCAACAATGAACAGCTGTTACCCGCATAAGGTTTTCACGAAAATCGTCTTAAATTACCGTTCGCAAAAAAATGGTTATTGTACTGACTTGTCTAGACCAGGACTGCCCAACTGGCGAGCTGGGTTCTACTTTTACGGTGCGCTAGTTATATAACATCTTTTATCAAACGTTGGGGACAAAACTTTGTGTTACTTATAAATCTATGCTGTCAGAATTAATATTTGACGTGGCATATTCG
>NNCF01131517.1:0-34194 GCA_002313205.1 Laupala kohalensis | reverse complement strand
CTCCTTGCACACGAACATAGTGCTCTCTAGCCTTCCTCCACGCTTCAACGTTCCACAAATAAACCACGAAATTAACCTGGCAAACATTTCCCTAAAACATCACCTGGCAGACACGAAAATCACATTTGCAATTCGATTTGCAACCACACCTGACTGCCAAGGACTTTACCCAGCACGGTTTACACCTGAGACCGTCTGGGAAACAGCACTTCGGTTCTCTTCTAGCTTCACATCTGACCTCATCTCATCCACGTGCCCCACTACCCACTCCTACACCTCCTCCTCCTACCTCATCTCCTCCTTCTGCTCCTACCTCATCTCCTCCTCCTCCTCCTACCTCATCTCCTCCTTCTGCTCTTACCTCATCACCATCTCCTCTTCCAAACTCGACACCCATTTCTTCTCCTTTCCCCGTTCTTTCACCTACTGCTTCCTCATCTCGCATGTCCTCATCTATTCCTCCTGCCGCCCCCATACACAGTTACAACTTACGATGTGGTACTCGAAGGTGACAATCGCGTTCAGTTGCAGTGTGCGGGCTTGATCCGGAACTAGAAGCTGTACCAAATTCAAATTCCTCCACAATATAACGTCGATTCCATTTCTCGTGAGTCACAAACTCTTTGCGAAAATAAAATAATTATATTTCATCATAATGTCCAATCCCTTTCAAACAAATAGACAGACATTAAAATTCTGGTACACGAAAGTCGATTCGATTTTCTATGCCTCACAGAGCATTGGCTTTCAACTAACAACATTAACATTACTGCTATTTCTAATTATTATTTAGCAAGTCTGTCGGCTTTACTGTCGGCAAAATTTTAAAGGCAAAAATCCCCACGGAGGTACGTGTATCTACGTTCGTAATGATATTTTATCTTCGTGGACAGGCTACGAGAACTTCTGCGTAGATAGNGCAGTTAATCTGACCGACACCGGTATTGTTGTTTTGTGTATTTATAGACCTCCTCAATCAGATCTTGACATATTTTTTCGGAACTTCGAAATTGTTTTAAAACTTATCACACATAAATCTACTAAATCTATCGTTATATGTGGCGATTTCAACATCGATTTTCTGAGTACATCCGACTCTGCACATTCACCAGTTAATCGATTCAAGAATCTTATCGTCCTTCAACATTATTACTACGATAAACGACCCCATTCGCCTCTCCGGCTCATCTCAAATATTGCTAGATCAAATTATAGTCAACAATGGAATCTCGCATTTCTCTGAAGTGTTTATCGCCGGATACAGTGATCACCTTGCTCAAGTATTGACTATTAATAATAAACTAAAACCACTTAAAATCCTTTACAAATTTACAAGAGAGTTTAATGACATAAATAAATCCATATTTATAAATTATTTGCGTGAAGAAACATGGAAAGATGTTTACAATTGCCAAAACACCGACGACAAATTCAATGTATTTATCTCAATATTCCTAAAACATTACAACTCTAGTTTTCCCATAAAACGCAAGTTAATTAACACAAAGAAATACAATAGATGGATCACCCAAGGGATAAGGATTTCTTCAAAAAACAAACGCCGTTTATATTATCTTTCAAAACGCTATAACCAACCACCCGAATTCCATAATTATTTTCGTAAATATAAGACTATTCTTCGAAAAGTAGTCTATGCAGCTAAAGTAATGGAAAACGACAGGCATATACTAAAATCGAACAACCGGATGAAAGCCATGTGGAATATTGTTAAAAATTACACGTCAACTTCTGAAAATCGCGAAGAAAATGTTTCTATACTAAACGATGGCAAAATCGTAACAAATCCTCAGGACATCGCAAATTTGTTTAATTCTCACTTCTCAGAAGTTGGTAAAATAACGAACTCAATATATCCAAATCAATGTCCTCCAATTATATCCACCCACGTACCCAATTCTATGTTCACTTCCGAAACTAACGCCAGTGAAGTCATGAGAATCATCAGCTCATTAAAAAACAAATTTTCAACAGGCGTAGATGATATACCTGAGTTTATTGTTAAATTTTCGTCCCATGCTATATTAAATCCACTCATAAATATTTTTAATAGTTCTTTATCGGAAGGGGTGTTTCCTAAAATATTTAAGAGAGCTAAAGTGAAACCTTTACACAAGAAAGGAAACAAACTTAATATTGGAAATTACCGACCAATATCTCAACTACCCACTTTCTCAAAAATCCTAGAAAAATTGTTCTATAAGCGTCTTCTAGAATTTTTTCAAAAAATAAAATTCTCTCTGACGATCAACACGGTTTTAGGAAATCCTTTTCCACTATAAGCGCCATATTTTCCTTCTTAAACGATTTTACTACATCTCTAGACCGTGGAGAAAATCCTCAGGGTGTTTTTCTTGACTTATCCAAAGCATTAGTTGTCATCGATCACGAAATTCTCCTTTCCAAATTGCATTCTTTAGGCATTCGTGGACTTCACATCAATGGCTACTTCTTATTTAAAAGATAGATATCAACAGGTCAAAATATCCTATACTAAAAATAAAATACTTCAGCGATGTCTTTCAGAAACAAAGCCACTTATTTGCGGAGTACCCCAAGGTTCATTTCTCTGCCCTATACTCTTTTTATTGTATGTGAACGACATATCATCCACATCAGATTGCAGAATGATTCTTTTTGCTGATTACACTAATTTACAGTGTAAGCACGCCAATGCTCAAAAAGTTTTGTCTAACCTTTCGACTTGGTTCCATGCAAATCGTCTCATTGTAAACACTGACAAAACAGTGTCTATGTCATTTCACAATAGTATCACAAAATCTTTACCCCAGGTTTCTCTTTCTTTAAACGGAACACAATTAAAAACTGTTACGAATACAAAATTCTTAGGTCTCCATATTCAAGACAACCTCAAATGGAATTGTCACGTTGACAACCTTAATTCGCAATTAAGCAAATTGTGTTACGCATTCCGAATCTTAGTTAACGCAGTTAGTCCACGTATTCCTCGTAGCGTTTATTTTGCAATGGTTTACTCCCATTTACGTTACGGCATTACCTTCTGGGGTAATTCCGCTCAGAGCATTCAAACTTTCAGATTTCAGAAGAGGATAGTTCGGATAATTTGTACATCTCACACCCGAAACCCTTGTAAACCTTTATTCAAGGAATTAAATATCTTAACACTTCCCAGCAATAATATTTATGAAACGGTCTTGTTTGTTAAGACCGAAATACTGAANTGTTAAGACCGAATTACTGAAGCACCACCCTTGCTTTATACGAAACAGTCTCGTTCACGAACACAATACTCACAATAGTAATAATATTCATCGGTCTAGAGTGTCAACCACTCTTTGCCAAAAAGGACCTCATCATTCGGGAATCGTTCTATATAATTCCCTGCCCAAGAATATAAAAGACATTATGAAATTGAATCTGTTCAAATCAGCGGTTAAAAACTACCTCCTGCACCAGTGCTTCTACAATGTAAAAGAATTTATTGATTTTAATAAAAGTTAAATTCGTCTTGTACTTTATCACGCCATTGCTGTAGCACTTTTTAAATAACTTATAACAATTTCAAAAACTATTTTCTTGCATGATTGTGTTGCCGTATGGCTCATATTAATTTAGTTTTATGTGTACTGAACTTGGCATGGTTGTATACATCAATTCTGTAGCCCCATCCTGGCCCGGGTTTTTCTCCGTTTTTCCTTCGGGTAGAGGCAGATTTCTTATAGAGGTTCTCTAGGCTTTGTCTCTAGCGTGTTTATTGTAACAATAAATCGTGAATTTAGTGTTATTTCAATTCTTATGATTTTTAAACACTATACTCAGAATAATCTATAGTTCGATAATAACTTGTACATGTAAATTTACAAACATATTTGCGTTAAATTACAAACATATTGACATTATATATGTATTATAACTCGCAGCTAACTTTTTATCTTATCTAGGAACGTTTGCTGAAATTTTTGAATCCGCCTCTGCCTTAGGGCCCTTGATCGGAATTGATGGGATGGTCCCTTGTTTGCTTCCGGAGAGTAAATTAGTTTATTGTCCTCCACGTGGTCATACGCAGTCTGTACTGTTTTTTGACAATAAATTTATTATAAATGTATTGAGAAGCGCGACGCACTTCCCACTAAAACCTATATTAATTGAATCTTAATAAAAAATGTTGCTTAGAGCTGTTCAAATCTATCACATAAATAATTCATTGTCAAAGGAGATTGCGGACTGTGTTGGTGGTGAGGATTGTTAACTCTCCGGAAGAAAGAAACAGACGTCCGTTCCAATTTGAGAGAAATACTTGAGAGATTTTTGTTGGATAAAATAGTGACAGATTAGTTGAAAAAATGATATCTTAACTTTTGTTAAAAGATACATTATTTTGGTAATTAATGAGGTAAATAAACATTAAATAGTTATAATCCATCTTTATATTAAAGATTCTTCTAAGAGATAAGCATCATCTAATTAACCATTTTCGTTTACAATCCACGCACCACAGGAAAGCTGGGAGGTTGAATCACTTCAAGGCAAGCGATGTTTAACGGAAATATTAGTTTCGACAGTTTAATCATCTCTTTAATCACAAAAATTATCATAGTTCCTATCAAATTAAGAAGGTATTAGCTCTATCGCTAGAATTCGAAGAGTGGCCTAAACTAGTTTTCAAACGTCATACGTAGTTGTAAAACTTTAAAAGAGGATGTACCTCGCAAATGAATTTAGCAGAGATAGAAGTAATAATGAGGCAAGCTAGTTGAAACATTAATTATTACGCAAATATTCATGTCTATGACGTTCCTCTTTGACACTCTTAGAATTGTGGACGAATAAGAAATATGAATTTTCAATTTATTTTAATATTCCTCAGCTATTATAGAATGGTGATGTCCCATAAATATACGTAGAGATGTGACAAAAATAACAAAATGCGTGCATATGTTCCAAAACCACATACTCATAGTCTCAAACATTCAACAATGATGAGGAGAGCTTTTAATCTTCTTGACCTTATACAAATTTCATTTATTGTGTTCGCATGTCAGCAACGTTGCCGTATTTTTGGCCACTCTCCTAATGTATCTGACCTTTTAGAATTTTTCTCTATCCTACTTAATAATTCTTATTATAGGATACCTTATGGAATAATCATTGTTCAAAACAAATGAGGAAAATTCCTATTGAAAGACGTTTACAACATCATATTTGATGGCAATGAATAGGTTTTAGATGGAAAAACAATCAGTGATTACTCAAGCGTTTAAGGGCAACAACACAGTGTGATATATTGACAACAACTGATGAAGCCTACGACAGCACAGAGTGATATAATTAACTTCGTACGCGTTATTGATTGAAGCAAGCGAGTTCATTAATGTTTCAGAGCGCTAAATCTCTTACATGTAAATTATCCTCATTCAATGGAGGTTTTTGCGTATTTCAACGAGAAGTAAGTCTCTTCTTTAGATTTTCAAACATAGAAATCTCTTAGATTGCGGTGAACCTCACCGCTAGGTAACAGATTAAACATGTTACGTCGAATGAAAATGGGAGACGATCCCCGGTCTCGTCTCCCATTTTCATTCGACGTAACATGTTTAATCTTTAGATTTTCACACTAAAATAGCTTTTCCTGCGTATAAGAGAGAAATAGGGCAAAAAATACAAGACTTTATTAACTATTCGATTTTTAATGCTTAGGACGTTAAAAATCGAATTTAGTAACAAAGTCAGGCAAAAGTAGAGGAGTACATAAATGTCGGTCTTCCTCATAGTACAAATAAAAATTAAAAAATAATGGATGAATCCATCAAGATCCCTCACCCAAACTCTTCCATGCGCAGAATATAATAATCGAGTACACCAGATCAAATCTGAGTCTCGACCCCAGCAAACAACACACGCTTTATACTTTTTACCCCTCCACTATCGCAAACAAAATCAGTACCCAACAATAAATCCACTACGCGCGCATCCTATAATTTTGTTTCGAATTTTTACCACAATAAATCTAATTCTTTGTATGAATTGTAGACAGGTTGACATTTATGAATTTTATAAAATTACTTTGGTCAGTAACAACACTATATTTGTGTCACGACGTTGTTTCGATAATCTGCAGCATTGTGTTGCACTTCAATATCCATATATTTATATATGAATTGTCAACGCGAGAGTGCTTAATGAAATGGTGCTACCGCGACACTTCGCCCCAGAAGTGAAAATTCTACCGTTGCGGTTCCCGCGAGATGGTGTAGAGTATCCTGTAATTTTTGTATTAATATTGTATTATTATGAATTCGAAAAACCGGATGCTTTTTATGTAAAAAAACCACTAAATAAAATTATTTTGATCTTACAATTCATTTCATTTTTAATTTTTTTTAAAAATCTGAGTAAAAGAAGATTAATTTGAGAAAAAATCGGAGAAATGACGGGTAATCAGCTAGTATGTAACAGAATATAAATATCAATAGATAGGTCGCAAAACTGGATACAGGTAATAATAATCAAAGTATCTTCTTAAATATTCATACTCCCAACAATCACCCTGAATATTCAGAGACTTATTCCATCTCATACAAGTTCTAAAAATATGGCAAAGAAGTCTTTTGGTTGCTGTCGCAGGCAAAGAATAATCTCTTGGATTACGGCATCATCAGTTTCAAAATGACGGTCTCCCAAATGAGTTTACACGAATCATTTGTTCCACACGCTGCACTGTAACTGCATTTGACATCTCCCCAGGTCGACCTAGACGCTCCCCATCTCTCTTGCTTTGCTTTCCTTTGTTAAACTTCTGGATCCAACTGAACACAACAGCGTGAGAAAAAAGCGTCGCCTTCCACGAGACGAATTTCCTGATGCACTTCTTCCGTCGACAGTCGTTTGACCCACAAATAGCGCACAACTAAACGCCGTTCTTCTCGTGTACACTCATGCAACACAAGCGGCATCGTGCACTGGTCGCCCCTTACTGACTGCGTGCCTACGAGATATCACGTGACGTATACGACAAGCATACATATGCTGCCGTCTGCTGGCAAAAAGGCGTTCGTAATTTAAAACGGTAAAAGAGAAATTGACGTTTGCGACTTATATATTGAGTTGCCGTAGTAATTTGAGAGTAATTGGAAAGAATTTCCACTTACGACTGTAGTCTTGGTTCATAAATTGAAAAAATAAAATAAAATAAAACAAATGAAGTCTTTCAGTTGACTCCTCATACCCTTAATCTAGGAATTTCACAATTATTATCGCCAATCACCCTAAATCACCAAACGTTCCAGCGATTTCAGTTTTTAAAAGCAAATTGATTGTGATTCGTTCATATTAATGGTCCTTTGTGTTGTGGGGAGAATGAATAATGAAATTTTCACACTCATTTCTGTTTAGTGTAACAACAAAAATAAAAAACAAAATTATCTCTTTAGACAAAATAACATATAATTACGTCACCAAAATATACTTTACAGCTTAAAATCTCGTGACACTATTACTTTTGTTCTCATCCCTGATATTAACCGTGTAACAACTCCAAACAGATAAGATGAGATGTTGGCAGAATTTACAAGAGCAAGAAAGCTTCTGACATACAGTTCTGCACCCATGCGACTCTTTCGCAGTCGCATTAACTGAGACTATCAATTAATGGGCCTACTGTACAGTGAAAACAGTAAATAAACAGATAAAGTAATAACGGTTATCCAGTATTTCAATATTAAAGTAAATTAATGTACTCAACTTAATAAACACGACCCATGAATGACTTTACTTGAGAGTCATTTCATTAATCAAATTCCACTTTTATGAATGTTTTAGTAGAGGCACGTGGGAGGTAGTTCATGAAGTACATTCTACATTATTTATTGAAACAATCACAAACTTCACAGAAATGTTATATTATCAAGAAATAAAAACATAGTCTATCTTAAGCCTCCTTGCCTATGTTGTTAAAGCAATACAAGGAACTAATTGCATTTCGTACTTTGTTAGCGTCTCTGATCTTTGAGCTGCACAACTTGGCCGTACTAGGTGTTCACCATCACTGCCTGCAAAGACGTGTTTACATACCTATCATCCCTTCGGTAAGACTGACGTATGCTTCCAATTTTGTATGTCGTATTCTCGATATTCTCGAAAGTAACAAGACCGTTTTGGTGCGTATAAAGAGCAACCTTCATCTCTCAAACCAAATCTCTTCAAATATTGACCGAAGTCCCCGTGTCCTGTTAAGAATTGTATCATAATGTTTTGTGGTTCAAACCATTTTCGATTCTTAATAGAATACCACACGTCTGGCGGCGACGACGGTGGAGGCGTTGGAGGCGGTGACGGTGGAGGCGTTGGAGGCGGCGGCGGTGGAGGCGGTGGCTGTAACGAGGGAGGCGGCATTGACGGAGTCGGAGGCGTCACCGGGAAAGGCAATGGCTACGGTGATGGTGCAAGGGAAGGCGACGGCGGTGAAGAAGAAAACGAAATTCGTCGACCAGTTAACAAGGGTGAGTCGTTAATGTTGCTGCAGATTAATTGTAGAAGTATTTACAACAAAAATTTTAATTTTTCCAATTTAGTTGATATTTATGAACCAGATATTATCATTGGTACGGAGTCATGGCTATCGGAGGACGTGAAAAATGCAGAAATATTTCGTTCAGATTTTTCGGTTTTCAGACGCGATCGTGTGAGTCGTGGGGGTGAAGTTTTTATTTGCGTTAGAAACAGTTTTTCGTGCTCTTTAAGCTCTTTAAGCTAGATGAAGTTCACGAATTAATATCTGTTGAAATTGAAGGATATTCAGGGAAAACTGTAGAAATTACAGGAATATATAGAGCTCCAAGTGATGATATGCGCGTGTTAGAAAAATTAGTTAATAAATTAGTAAATTCAAATATAACTAGAAGTAACCTTAACTTACCGCATTTTGACTGGGATGGTGACTCACATAGCATAGCAATACGCAATCATTAGTAAACAATCTAGTTTGGGATTGTGGCTACTGTCAGGTAGTGAAGCAATCGATAATAGGGGACGCAATTATCGATGTTTTCCTCGTGCTACCGAAGTAGGAGCTTATCTGTTGCGACACTGTAGACGCTATAAGTGACCACCGTGCGGTTATCTTAAAAGTTCACTGGACATATTATCAAGTATCAAAATAATTTATCAATATAGTAAAACAAACGTACCAGATTTCCAGTTATTTCTACGTCAAAACTACGCGAGATGGGCTGGAACGGGAAGCTCCGTGGAAGAAGTTTGGTTAAACTTTAAGAATATAATATTTAAGAGCATTGAAAACTTTGTTCCCCATATAAAATTAAAAATCAATCCTGACCCTGAATACTATAAAAGTTACATTAGGCGTTTGAAAAACAAAGTAAGAAAAGCATATTAAAACGAAAGAAAGGGACTGACTACCAAGATAATTACAAATTTCTCTTTAAACAGTTATTAGTAACAAAGAAAAATGCTCAGGAGTATTTTCTACAGAAAATTTTCCAAAATAAATACAACTGTTAGTCGAAATTTTATAAGTACCTGAAAAGACGGTAAGGGAAAAATAAAGAACGTACACCCGCTATTAATAACAACGGTGTAATCTACACAGAACCTCAGGATAAGGTGAATGTTTTCAATTCATATTACTCGTCAATTTTGGCATTTCCTCTATTAACGATAGTTTAATAATTACCATGTAAATATTTTCGTTCTAAATACTATAATGCTGCGACAGCGAATTTCTGAGGTAAAGAATAAAAAGTCAATTCCAGGGGATTTACTTAAACTCGGTGGGGAAGCCATGATTCCATACCTAACCAAGCTTTTTGATATTACACTAAATAATTCATTTCCACGAGACTAGAAAAAGGTTATCGTGGTACCAATTCACAAAGGAGGTGATCGTTCTTTAGTTAGTAATTATCGTCTGATTAGCTGAACCTCCGTAGTACGTAAACAGATGGAACATATCATTGCAGATTATATGAAAAATACTTNACGTAAACAGATGGAACATATCATTGCAGATTATATGAAAAATACTTGGGAAAAAAATAATTTTCTTCATCCTGTCCAACACGGTTTTAGATCCGGATACTCATGTGAGAGCCAACTTATTTCAGTTTTCCAGGACTTAGCTGAGTCACTTGAGGGGAGGAGAACTGATGCAATAGTTATTGATTTATCAAAAGCGTTCGATTTAGTGCCACATGACCGTCATCTTGCAAAATTCGCCAAGTCAGAAATTGATCCGCGTGTTGTCAAATGGATTTGTGAATTTCTCCGGGATCGCTCACAACAATTTAGAATAGATGGGTGCTCCTTTAAGGAAATCGCGATGACATCGGGAGTACCACAGCGAAGCGTTTTGGGTCCACTTCTTTTCCTTGCATATATTAACGATATGTCAGACAACATTAATTCAATAGTGCGTTTATTTGCAGATGACTGAATTATATATCGGAATATTAAAGAAGACAGAGACCCCAATATGTCACAGTGCGATCTAAACGAATTGTGGAAATGGGTCGAGACGAATAAAATGAAAATAAATCATCTAAAAAGTAAATCTTTATGTATTTTCAGATCGAATACAAAACCTGCTCTGAACTATTCATTAAATCATCAGATTATTCCTGAAGTTTCATACTGTAAATACTTAGGTGTTAGAATTTCTCGTGACTTAAATTAGACAGAACATGTTAAATACACAACGCAGAAAACTTGGAGAGCGTTGAACTTCGTAAAGCGCGTACTTAGAAAAGGGAACTCGAAATCTAAAAGCTGGCATACATTTCATTAGTTCGACCTATACTGGAGTACGGAGCCGCTTGCTGGGATCCGTATAGGGTGGGTCAGATCAATGAATTAGATCGGATACAAAGAAAGACCGCGAATTTAGTTTGGGAAAACACTCGTAATATTAATTTAGAGTCGGCGTCACATCATACCTATAGTCTGCGTTATTTAACCATAGCTGATATTCCATGTTCCAGCATCAACTACATATAAGGCCGTGCTCAAAAAGTCTCGTAAACTATGATTTTTACTTCTTCTTAAGCCATTGCACATTTTTTTATTTTTCGAAAAGCAGCATCTACGACAAATCTAACTACTTCTCGTAATATCAATGATCGCTGCAGCGCATATGTAGAGGAAATATTGATACGCTCAAAGGTTGAGTAATGTATGCATTTCACATTAGAAAATTAATTCCACCAGAATCCTTCAGCAAATTTATCCTAAATTTCATGTAGCAACTCTCCAATATGTTCTCTTGATTTGGTAGCACTTTTACGCCACACTACAACCCAGAAAACCAGCAGTATCCTTTATTCCGAAGCGACTTAATTGTGCTGGGTACCATCAAAACAAACCTACTATCATCATGGACTATCTACATCTCAAATTTGTACTTTAAAACAAATTATAAAAGATATAATCAAAGTTGAACTGTCTCACATCAGACCCTTAAGGTGCCCACGGGGTTTACGGAAGAAAGGGCACCGAAATTACTAGGCCTCGGCACTAGAAGGAAGAGATACGGTCTTCATCTCGCTCAGGATAGACTCGGTACTCATTTTACAATAGGTTGAGTTGGCCTGGGAGTCTGTCTGGATGTTGAGGCGTGATTATATAGTACGAATTTAAGGTATATTACTACAAAATATATAGTACTAACTTATATTATTAGATTACAATCCCGTCCCTGTCACAAATCTCATCTGTGTAATGATAAGTCATTGATGCAATCGGTTGAGAATGATGGGGAAAAACTATATTTACAAAAAGAAAGATTTTACAACAAACTTCGAGCGATTATTCTGAATTGTGATGTTCGAAAAATTTATTTTACGTATCACTTGAATTAACAACTTTCTAGTGTACAGTGATATAACGAAGAGGAGAATAATGAGCTCTTAGAGACATAGCAATTTTTTTTTGTGGGGCTTTACGGTTTATGTCGAGCCCTAAAAAGTTGTACAGGTAGGGAAAATGCAGTTACGCACTAGGGAGAGCCAACATGACTCTCCCCGCGTGTGGGACTCGCCGAAAGACTCAACCATACCCACTAAAAACCCTCCTGATTTACAACATACCAAAACATATCTCAAAACCAAATATCAAAACATCGAGAACAAACAAATGAGGGGGGACAAAAAATGTAAGGGACATAACATGAGGGGTGACAAAGAGTAAGGGGGGACAAAAAATGAGGGGTAGGACAAAAAATGAGAGGGATGAGAAAAAAGAAGGAAATGAAAGATACCCTAGACTCGGTAGCGACGGGATCGAAAAGAACACGGGGTGACCAAGGAAGGTCAGGAAAGAGAAAGGAAGGAGCCTTACACAAGTAAGTGGAAGTAATGCCAGACTCAGCTCGGGACCCTGTGTTTCCCAAACACGTACTTACTAGATGTAAGTCCCCTGGGGGGTAGAAACATAACAAGATTATACATATCAATCCAAATTTCTTTCAATTAATATTTATGTCAAATTCATGAACATTGCGAAAATATATTCAAGTTTGAAAATATCATATTATTCAGGTTACTAAAACGATAAGAAATTAAAGAGATAATCAGTGCATCTATCACTAATGTTTTTTTTAAAACATTAAGCTCCAAATCTCACAATCTGTAAAACTTATAAAATTATAATCATTCAAATTTTGGTTTACAATAATTGTTTACTCGTCACTCTCACAAATATAGCTTATCATATAACTCATCTATAAGAAATAGAGTTACATGTCATAGAGCATCAAATATAATATAAGTTAGCAATAAAAATGGATGAAAATATTAGTATTCTCTTTTTTGATCGTGATAAGATGAAATACTTATTTTTAAATGCAATGTGAAAAAACTTGAATAATTATTTATTGCCATAATAAAAGTTAACGGTCTTTATAACCCAGTAGAGGAAATGAATTGAAGAAAAACCATGATTGTAGAACAGTACATTGAAAAACATGTAACACGCTTGTGTTTATTATAAAAGTGGTAATTAGATATTATAATTATCCTCACTGTGACTTAAATTTTTTGAAGTCATTAATAATAATAATAAATTTAACTTAAGCATTAATGAAATATATTAACATTAAACATCGCTTTAAGATAACAGTATCTTATTACAAGGAAACTTGATCCCATTAAAGTAGGATATCCAACCCTATCCTCATTCTGTTCGCTATCAGCTTTTCNGTAATTAGATATTATAATTATCCTCACTGTGACTTAAATTTTTTGAAGTCATTAATAATAATAATAAATTTAACTTAAGCATTAATGAAATATATTAACATTAAACATCGCTTTAAGATAACAGTCTCTTATTACAAGGAAACTTGATCCCATTAAAGTAGGATATCCAACCCTATCCTCATTCTGTTCGCTATCAGCTTTTTGCAAACAACGCGGTGTCCGCGGTCATCCCCTACCCCCCTCCATTCCGATCTCCTACCGCTCTCTCTGATCTCTAGCAAACACCGTGTGCCCGACTGCACTGCAGAATTGAATTTGCGAATTGGATTTCGTTTGTGCTGTAGCCGTCGCCATTTATGACGAGAGAACGGACTGTCGCCTCTTGCTTCGAAATTCACCGTCGATTAGCTCAAACCAAACAGAGTCGATGCACTTTTCGCTATATACCTTCCCGTATATTTCCATGTGCCCTGTGTAATAACTATTATCGGTACTCTATGTATAATAGGCGACGACATGAATGAGAGACTCCCTCATCAGCACACGGAAATAAAAAGTATTTGACGAGATATTGCTTTTCTGTTGTAAAAACAAATAAATTATTTTTCAAAATTTCAATCTTGAAATATATATATTTAAGAGTTTTTGAATTTTTGCTATTATGTATATATCTCACAAACTAATTGAGTTTACATTATGGTTCTTGAATATAAATGTTATTTATTAAATGTAATAATGGGTTTCTGGGTTTTTATGACTAAAAAATATAATGAGTGCAATGAAAGAAGTAGATGTACATTCAGATTTTTGTTGTTTGCGCTAACGGCATTATATTTTCTTTTGACATATCTCACGAAATCATTGCGATATATCGGTTTTGTTATGTTTTTAATCAAATATCTACAAATCAATAAATGGATTTCTATGTATAATTATTAAGTGGGAGAAAATCGGGGGTAATATCTGGATCGTTTTTATGACACACTAATTCATTCATATTCGCAGAGAGGAAAAATATTACAGAGAAGAACTTGAAATTTTGCCGGGATGTTGCTATTTTAATGTAAAGACTAAGTAAGAAATATTTTTTTGAAGGTTTTTAAACGGTTAATAAAGAATAAAATGAATTTTTAAATATTCGTTATATCTCACAAATTCATCAAGATATCGTATGAGGTATGATAACATGTAATTTTTAAAAAATATTAAATCATACGGAGGAGTGAAACGTATCATAATGATAAACTCTTACGTGAGGATAGTATTCATAATACGAGCCCTAAAACCCTATCAAAAAGAAAGTATCGATGATAACGCATACTCGCGGATTGTTTGACTTTCTCTACAATAACATAAGCACGGTCAATTTCATTAGATGTTTATTCAAATTACGCAAACTATTCTTATGTTAAAATAAAATTTCTTCTGAGAGGTAGTTAAATCTTCTGGTTGTATTTTAGGCTGGATTATGATCAGGACAATTACATTTCTATAGACTATAGACATTCGTCGAGACCAATGTCGTTGCAGGGGTTCATGAAATAGAATTCAGAGTTTTTTCTGTAAATCGTCAAAACCAATTCCTATATTGTGTTTGATATATTTCTATTATCTTATCAAATATTTGTAAATTTTACTCTACTGCGTGATTATTTCATGTTTACCGTAATTTTATCTCAAAACAATGCTTTAAATATTTAAATTTAGGAGTAATGGAACTGTAAATTATTACAAAAAGCGTTGCCAAAAATACGTGGTGTAGGAATTTTTCTATTCAAAACAATCCAAATCTCGACAATTAGTGCAAGAAAGGAATTCACGACGCAGCTCATAACTGACATAACGCTTGTTATATTGAAGAACTACAGAATAATGTTTATAAAATTCTATTTTTATACTCTTTGAAATAATCTTTTATTTTCCGAGAGACAGCTCATTTTTGCTTGAGGCGTATGATGAGGAACACAGACCTCCGTAGAAGTGTCAGAGCATTGGACCAGATCGGAAACAAAGGGTGACTTTAACCCATAAATAAAAGATTCTAATGCAAGTGGAATGTGGGGATGACGTCAGGGGAGCATTGCATACTGAATCATCTCGGCGTTCGGATCTCCAGGGTGACACAAAACACGGAAGCAGACTATGAGAGACTGAAGTACGACTTCGTGTTGAACGGCACTAAAGAAAGTTATGATTAATAGAACAAATCTCCTCTTAAAAAAGAGAACGGTATCATACAATATAATTTTGACAATAAATTAAGAGAACTATTTAATAGTTTAATATAGAAAAACAGCAAAATATCGAGTATAAGAATAAATTTAAGGTAAAAGAGTAAGACAAAATAAGTACCGAAAATAAAACAAATATAATTGGAAAGTAATAAAGTATATATTTACTCTCCTTTTTTATTATTTTCAAATTTATTTTCTATTTCTGTAATAAGTGACAAAGGGATATAATAAATAGTAACTTATCTTATTTTAAATTATAGATGTTCTAATAAGGAACTACTTTTCCTGTATTTCCGCATAAAAGGGTCTGAAAAACTGAACGTTAAAAAGCACGACTTCACTCTGATTGACTCGGTGATTGGATATTCCAGGAAATATGAATATTTACAATGTTAAAAACTTCTATGAAAGAATTTTTAACAATGTATGGTTTTCGATGAACTCTCTCAATCTGAAAACAAATAATCAAAATCACTTAAGATATAATCTAAGTATTCCATGAGTTTCGCCACAGACTCAAATTTTTCATGATGTGGTAAAAGTCTATACAGCCTCAGTCTTCTTCCGGGACTAAGAACATTTTGGATTCTTACATATTTTTTTCCAAATAATTTCAAGCTACTTTTAAAATTATTCATTTTCAATCCACTTCCCGCAAATAACTTACGCGCTCAATAATATTACTGGTGTTCCTCAACGATCTGTCATTTGTCTCTTATTATTTTATACCCATAAGACTGACATTCCAGCAACTTGCTATAAATCTTTAGCAAAACTAACTTACTCCGCGATATTTTTCACTATCAGACTTCCTTTATGATGGTGAATAATCTTTAGCGCCATTTTGGGAAATGGCTCTCATATTGCATACAGCCTTAAATTCATTCAATGATCTGACAAATTTTTCACCCTCGACGTCCTCCCACACCTCGACGTCTTTAATTCTCAGGTAGCAAAAGGGTAAAGTAAAGTAGAATCGGTCTTTTTGCAAAGGATGTTCCCATAGAAATACAATATCTTTAATCAATGGCAACTAAGCAATTTCTCCAACTGTATCTTCCGTTTAAAATTTGGTTCCACCAGATATACGCATTCCACCAGATTCACTGAAATATAATCAGACCATCCCAGGATGGGGTTCATCACCAGAAACACATGAAAATAAAATGCAAACTCAGAGACGAGATTTTTATTTCGGCACTAGGGAACGAACCAAATGAAAGACTATATAGTGTAATTTTTGTGAAGACACCCAGCACATAGTAATGAGGACATGGGGCCAGAGGAAGTGGGTGAATGGGGCATGACGTAGGGGAGTAAACCGTATATAAACAGAAAGCAGACAATGAGTTAGAGAGAGAGAGTGTGTGTGTCAGAGTGGACTAGGAGCTGGAATTCCGTGGGAGTTGCCTATGAGATGACACCCCAGAGACAGCTCTTACGCCGCCATCCTCTGGGAGTCGGAAGCTGGGCGGTCCAGCGTCTTCTCGGCGCAGGTTCAGACTTTAGAGCCGCTGAACTACCGCCTTCATTCTGGCCAACACTCGACCTCTTCACGACTCTGTGTAAGTATTAAATGCGTCTCATGGACTCTGAGTCTCTCTATTACAGACCCCACTTCCTTCCAACCCTAACTAGATCCCTTCCCCCACTCCCCCCACGTCGTATTCAACCCCGTAGTTCGGATCGGCCGACCTAAACGCGAGCTACGAGGAAGGAACCGCGACAAATACCTAGTTCTTAATGTATCTGAAATATGTTACTAGCTTCTATTGTAAAAGAGGTTAAGAACCTCTCGCTAACCTTTCTTGTAACTTAGCTAGAAGCAGTTTGCCATGGACGGAATCAAGAACTATCGAGAAAATTGTACGTCCCTCAAAATTACATCATAGATTGCAAGCCCATCAATAAAACTATTGTTTGTAAAGATTTATGTTTGTAACTGTAATGTAAACCAATGGCTATGACGACTAATGTTGCTATCAATAAACGATAAAATACTCTCTTCCCCTTTCTCAGTATAATTTCATTTATTCTGTCTTATTATTTTTATAAAACTTTTCTGTTTTCTAGCTTCTCTTTAACTATTTAGTGTATCTTTGTATCCTGATGATGTTATGTGAAACAGCTCATGCCAATGGAAAGGACACTGTATTCACTGGTGACAATGAGACAATGTAAATAAAGCATGATAAAGAAATAAAATTATTCATAATTCGATTGACATTTTCTTCGGAACAGTAGAGAATTTTTTCCCCTTTTTATGTCGAAAAACATTATAAATTTGAAGAAAACGTTTTGCGAATTAGCAGTTGATATCAGCTTCAGGAGTTCGAGGACATGAATGTTTTCGAATTTGAATGTTGAAGGAGTGGGAGGACTTTCAATGTTGAACGAAACATGAATGTTTAATAAGCTGTAATAAATAAAATTCCTGAAACCTCTTTTTGCGAGGACCCTTACACCTTCAACAGCTCAGCTGAGGCGCGCACTCTGTCGGACGGAGGTTTGTTGACGTCCCACAGGGAACAGATGGGTGTCATTGTAGACCACGTCCTTCGCTCGCTTTGACGTCATCATCCCTTGCGGAGACGTTTTTCGTTGCTCAAACTTTTATTTACGGATTAAAAAATAATGTTTGGGATGAAAAAGTGTTTTACATTAATATTACATTTGCAAAAATAAATTTAAAGAACTGAAGTAATCATCTCTTTCGACGGACTAGTATATTTACTGGAATGTATTTAAAACATAGTGGTGTTTTGTTTTCATATTTACTATCACATCTATACTAATATATAAATTTGTAATGTGAAAGCGTGCCTGTCTGTTAATTAATCACAACTAAACCGATCATGATGAAATTTTAGCAAGGAGATAGTTAAGACGTCCAGGATAATTATAGGCATAATTTTATTTTTTAAATGTATGAAAAGGAAGATAAAAAATGAAGTTGAAGATAAATGTCGATGAAATCGGGGGATATTCACTTACGGTGCCTAAATAGTTATAGATAGATGACAACTATGGTGGCAATATTGTTCGCCTCGAAGATTTCTACAAAAAAGTCCGCGACAGCATATGTCTATCTACTAAAGTTAATTTAAATTATTGAAAAAACGTTATGAAGAATAGAAGTGTTGAAATACTTCAATTTAAGTGAAAAATTTTAAAAGAGAAAATCAATTTTCATCCTATTTAATGGATTCTTTTTTGTGTGCATTTAAGAAAGATAAAAAAAACATCTTTAAATCGTAAAGTTTGGACGAATGGTTGAGATTTTATAAGCTTTTAATGAAATGGTGCAACCGCGCTGCCGCAGTTGTATGTTGCATCGGAAGCAAAACTTCGATCTGCGAGGCTTCCGGTGAGTGGGTTCATTGGTCCAACGAGTAAAATAAATTCCGGGCAACGCTTGGTAATCAGTAAATTTCTTATAAGTTCACAATAACAGACAAATTAAGTGTCACAAAACTATGTCAATTTGCAAAACACGATTTTTCGAGGGAGTTGATGAATACCACCGTGCCTTTATAGAGAGTTAAAAAAACACATTAAATCTATATTTAATCTATACGTCTTTACTTTATTTCTTCCATTATGTTGACACACCTGACAGACCTGAAGAGGAGGCCGTAATTTTTGAGCCTCGAAACGTTGTCAATGTCAACCTACACTGTTAACATAATGGAAGAAATAAAGAAAATACATAATGATTAAATGTAGATCTGTGTTTTTTGACTGTCTATAAAGGCACGATGCAACATAGGTGATATGTATTGATCAGACAGCCAGAGAGAGTGAGATTGTGTACGAAGTGTATGTTATGTAACTCAACTTAATACTTTATTCTCTTTACGAGCCACTTTATATAATATTTTTAGTGATTAATGAGGCCATGTGCATACAAGGGAAACTATAATAGGGTTTAGCAATATTTGTTGGTAAGTATAACATTTGTAAGAAAATAGTAATTATTTAACTAGTAGATTTCTGCAATTTGACACATGATTCCAGGAACCAGATTTCATGATTCGCGTACAAATTTTATTGGTGAGATTATACAAAATGAAGAGAGATACATATAAAAATAGTTTTAAAGAAGTCACATTCAAATAATATCTGTTGTTGCAACTGCTTGTCTCAAAAGTAAAAATAATTGTTTCGGCCTGTATCCACCGACAATTATATCACAATGTCTAATACCTAGGAGAAATTAGATCTACACTTAATAGAACTCACACCACTAGCATCATTTTTAGTTGCTTCTTTAGTCTCATTATTCTATTTTTTACATCTGCGGGAAAAAAAATTTTGTAATATAAAGCATACAAGAACTCAATTTCAATTTTATAAATATATGTATCTTTGTAATTGTCTTTATAATTACATCTAGGCAAATTCAATGAAACGGACGAATAGAATATACATTTGACATGTTATTTTTGTGTCTTACTGTATCGGATAATATTACTACGTCACAAGAATGAGACATAAGATAAGAACAGATTACAAGTATCACTCCTCAACTAAAAAAACACCTGAAATTAAAACCATTATCAATAGTTTTTGTATTTCTTATACACTCTGTTCTATCAATTTCAATCAGACTTATTAGACAAATATTATAAAAATGTAATAGAGGGGGATTAGCAGGATATATCACAGAGCCTTTAGAAGTTAAATTTTTACGAAAATAAAAAATTCTAAAATGAAATTTTCGTTAATAATTAATTATTGGATTTTGCTTTACGTTTTGACGAAAAAGAAAGATAATTCGATAATTCTTGTTTAAGTAAAAGAATTCAACATAGTTCAGGTATATAGCACACTCATCTGTTTACTTGAGAGGTTGCCAGGTAACACTAGTGAATCCCTTGTTTGACTGAGAAACGGGTGATAAAGCACTTCGAAACGGAATGAACAGTGCAGGGAAGATAGAAGCTATCGAAAACCAACTTTGTGGGCTCAAGGGCTGTTCAGGTTGCGGTCGAGTAGGTGACCGCAGCAGGAGAACTCTGGTGGTTAGAGGAGGAGTTAGTAAGTTTATGCGGTCGTCAACTGTTGCCTTAGTTCACCCACCATCAGGGATTGCGGTCGTTTCAAAGGAATTTATAATGCGAGAGATAAAATGGTGATTGACATCGCAATAGCCCCGGATATGGACGTCAATCATTTACACTCACGCAGATCAAAGATTCTAAAGCTAATTACAAAACCTCGAATACTTAGATAGGTTATTTTTTCATGCATGTCATTTTTTGATCATTTTTTATTCATAACTAGCTGACCCGACAGACGTTGTCCTGTCGTAATTTCAATAAATTTGTTTGTAATCGGTTTGTGAATTTGTGAAAAGCTACTTTGAATGTGTAAACAAAGTAAAAATGAAAAATAAAACTTTTTCTGAATGATCGTTGTAACTATTAACGATTGTGGCCATGGATATTCAATTTGAGGAGAAGTACTTTGAGAAGTACAACAACGGGAAAATTTACATGCGAGACTAATTCTATCAGCAGTACACCGCTGAAATGCTGGAAATGTGTAATGTGTCTGGAATGTGATTGACTTGGAACCAAGCGGTTTTGTTCCAAAATTTATATCACATTTGTATTAAGTCAGAATTTTCTGTCAATCAAATGATTTATTTTCTTCCATTAAATTTGAAATCACAATTAATCTCAAGGTGTTTTATTTATATTTCAATTTTGATTACAAGATCGATGTTCAAGTAAACAATCAAAACAAGAAATGCTTTGTTTCGATTGGTTTGATGCGACATTTTGTTCATTGCAAATGCTTCATGATACACGACATTTTCCCTACTTTCCTTTGTAATTGTCCTTATTTTTTCCTGACAACTTTACCAGGACCAAAACGAACAAGACAAAAAAATATCTGTACCCATCGATCGAATCCTGAGTTATGGTCTTGAGTTCATACAAAAATCCCTTAGAAAAAGTACTTTCAGTTTTTCCCGAATTTTCTAATTTTCTAGGCAAGTTTTCCAATGTTTCCTTCCCTAAAGACCTTACTCTCACTATTATAAACATTGTTTTAAAATTAACCTAATCGGTTCAACCGTTCTCAAGTGATACGCTTACCAACGAACAGCGTTTAATTTTTACTTAAATAGATAGTATATTTTTAAAGGTTATTTTTATTCTTATTTAGTTAACGTTTTTTATTTAATTTATTTATATTTAGTTTATTTTGATTCAAAAATTTTAACGGTTAGTTTATTTTTAATGGTTTGGTTCTATACATTCTCCCTGAAGTTTCATCTTGACCCGGGTTTTTCTCCAGTTGTCCTTCCGATAGATGTGGATTTCACATAGGCGGGAACGTCATAAACTCTTATGTCATTATTAATCTCGAATTTTTACAGCACACAGTTCCTGCGATTCATTTTGGTATTATTAATGAAATAATGTCCAGGTTTACTACCTAATAATCGTAAATTGATCTCCTTGAAATTTATCAAAACGTCCTTCTCTAGCAAATTCAAATGCAAAAGACACAAAAAGAAAACCAGGGAACGCGTAATTATTGTCGCAAGAAAAGTCATTGGATTTACGAATGTTAGACATGGAAAGCATCTATACTGAACTCCGAAAAATATAAGTAATGCGGGAGAAGCTTAAGGAGTACAGAATTATTTTCGAACTTTCCTGAGTCGAATGGGATGCGTCGGCAGATTCACGAGCCCTGCAGCAGATGTCTAATANCAAGAAAAGTCATTGGATTTACGAATGTTAGACATGGAAAGCATCTATACTGAACTCCGAAAAATATAAGTAAAGCGGGAGAAGCTTAAGGAGTACAGAATTATTTTCGAACTTTCCTGAGTCGAATGGGATGCGGGTCGGCAGATTCACGAGCCCTGCAGCACAAGTCTAATATCGCTACGCTCTCGTTTCATTGGAGAAACCTCATTATTATCTTTGGCAGCGTTCAGTATAATGGGAACAGATTTGAAAATAACGGAGAGAGGAAATAATCTCTTTTGGCAGAAGTCCTTTCTACTACACAAATATGGAATTGACAGGCCACGCTTGGTATATAGATTCGGGTGCCACTGATTACTTCACAAATCAATGGTCTTGGTTCAGTACTGGGATATTTTAGTCCCTACAATTCTGAAAGTAAGAGATTTTTCTGTTGATAGGAAGAAATAGATACCATTTGGTTTGATGGAAAATAATGGAAAAAAACATCTTAGTGAAGTTCTATATGTTTATGATCTGACAATCTTTTCACATATCATCGATTTCACCCACCCAGCAGATCACAGACAGAAATGGATAAAATTTCTAAATACAACCCACATTCGATAGAATATAAAGATATTTATAAAGTGGAAACTGTATAAATTCTACCAATCTATGTTTCAGCAATTGTTCTTATCAAAACAAACCCTCAAAAACAACATGGAAAAACTAAATTTACGTCCCAATTAAATTCTCTCAAAATTCAAAACTATGTTATCCTAGAACGCGACCGTTTTGCTCGGACAGTGCTTAGTTAGAAAACAACAACAATAGTAATAATAATAATAATAATAATAAATTTAGAATTATAAAGGTAAAATATTTTATTACATAATTAAAAATTAATTCACACATAAAAAGAGAAAAAACACAATAAAATCTCAATTAAAACATTGATCATTTTGTAAAATTGTGACCATGAAATATATTGAGTTTATAATTTCTTCTGAGATACGATGTTTTTAATGAAACACAAGACGAGCAAATGACACGTACTGACCTCTCAGTAATGAAGATCTTTATTACTTCTGTGATTAGTTTGTGATTGAGTTCCATGTAATTATATTTTTACGTCTGTTTATCTTACTCTTATTATACGAGCGATAAATGTAAGCTTAAATCGGCTATCTCATTATCTCATATGGTGTTATTTTGCCGTGACTAGATCTTGTGAAAATTCGTTTTGCAAAATTATTTTTTTTAAAGCGTTCGAATTTGCACATTGGGTTTTGACAACACTGCATTCTTCGGTCGGCCTTTACAGGGCAATATTCCCGTCAACCACCAAATAATTACGATGTAAAACAGCTTCCGAGGCTGGGGGAGGAGGACGGTAAAGTCTTCAAACAATTTCCACTGGCATGGGTGAGAGGCAGCTATCCATTTCGAAGCGTTAGACAGGTGCTTCAATAGAAAACTTCCAACTCTGTCTTCCAAAATCTCAATGTTTGAACTAGGAGTCGACTCAAGGGATCGTATAATATCCGAAAGAGTGTCTTTAGGGTCCGTCCCACGAGAAAGTCCTTGCCCTAACCTCCGGAAATGGTGGGTCAATCAGAATTTCGCGCTAAACCGAAAGCATTTACTTCATAACACATAAAAGTATTGGGTTGCAAAGATGTATTTGCGCACAGCAAAGCCTTCTGTCTGAGATATATCCGCTGAGCGCTCTCACCTACATTTGATCTTTTTCTGTGGAACGTTTTACGCTGAAGCAATGTACAACACCCGCTGCGGTAATCATCGATATAGGTGTTAAGAAACAATATTCATCGGTAAAATAATCGGTATATCGGTAAAAAAATTATTCATTAAAAATTTACAAGAAAATATTGTTATATTGGCTAAATGCGAGCGTTGCTCTCTCTGCCTGTAAAATAACACCAAAAATAGAAAACAAACAAATATATAACAATTTTTAAAAAAATTTTTTAACATAAATTGCATGAAATTAACGAAACAGTTTTTACCCCATCAAATTAGTTACAAATAGAATGTCCGTAAATCCATTTATTAATAATGTATTTAAATTTATTTTTATAAATAATAATAGATTTATTTTCCTGATATTTACGAATATATAATGGTCCCCTGATATTTAAAATCTGACCGTCAACATACATACTTCTATGAGATTAGATTAATTTACATTATCACCCTTAATATTTATTCTACTACTTTATCAAATACATCATCATGAATATCATGAATACGCAAATGTTCCCTAAATTTNATATTTATTCTACTACTTTATCAAATACATCATCATGAATATCATGAATACGCAAATGTTCCCTAAATGTTTCGTTCCTTTACGGCATAACCGGACGGAGCAAATCACACAAATGAAATATGGTAAGTTCAAACGTGTCTGATATTTCCTATTATTTCATCTTTCGCTTTTTCCTTTACGAGGTAACGGAATTTAAAAATTAAGTAATAGCAGACCCATACTTAAAGAGTTAATTTATTCAAATACTGTTCTTGGAGATGTACTGTTCCATTTTCTCATACCATAATACCTTCCTAAAGCTAAAAAGAGTGGAGTGGAAATATCGTTCCATGGATGAATAAACATGATTTTTAATTCTTTAAAACGTATTTATTTATTTTTTTCAAAATTCTTTAATTATAAGAGACTGCTGTCGTGGAAAGCAATAGAAATATCTATATCTCAGTTTTGATCCGTAACGTGGATAATGGAAAATCGTTTGTATTTATTTAACTTCGACGACATGTTGATTAATTGACAAGTTATGTTTCTGTCTTAACATTTTTTACATTGACATTTTACGTGTCTATTTACGAATTAGTGATGTATTTATAATAAATGCATACAATGTAAATGAATTGCTCTGAAATGTTATCACCATAATTATTGAGAAGATAGCGACACATTATATTATACTGATCATTAATTGGTTATTTCCACAATGAACATCCCACACAACAATCAAAACACAAACAAAGAATAATTATAACATTTTTCTGAAGAAAAAAAATTATTTTATTTTAGAAACTAGGGAATAGTTTCAAATATTATAAAGATTCTCTTTCGAACGAACTATATACACAATTAAATCCTCCAGATGCATAACATTTCGTGCGCAGCCCGAATAACTATTATTTATGTTGGCAAAGAATATGCCTTGACAACAGCTTCGAGCAGCCATGAAAGTACCTTACCATTCTATGCACCTCGGGTACAAACAATACGCGTAGGGAATTGTACATAGTTACGTCATTCTACTTTGTGTTTTACTCTTAACTGTTCTGATTTCCTGTTTACATCTTGTTTAACACTAAATATGAAACCTAGTGAAACTTGCCTACAACTTGCCTAGCATGGGGGAATGTAGTATTATCCATGAAAAAAAAGTAGTTTTGCTAAATAAAAATAGACGTTCGTATATTAATTTCATTCAATTTCCCCAGCGACTAATTGACTCGATTTTAGCTAGTTACTACAAAATGTACAACTTCATAAACCATATAATTAAATAATGAATGTTTTGCGTTTAAATTACGAAGATTTTTGCACCCTGAAACAAACATTCCCTTATCATCTTGAGTTGTTTGAATATTTTTCGAATCTTACCGTACTTTTTTTCAAATGCCCGCTGAAAAATAATTTAAAAGAATAATGCGGAAAAGATACAAAGGTATTAAATTACCAAAGGTAATTGAGTAGTCATATAAAAGCTAAAGTTCAGGTAAGTTTGTCTTCCAAAGCACAGTTTCTCTGCCTTTGAAATGGTTCTCCTCGAAATTACTGAGGAAACAATTCTGTTTCGGTTTATTCTCCCTGTAAAGGTTTTTTTTAAATTCCGTCTTACTTCACCTAGTAGAAAAGTTCAAAATGAAATGTCTCAAACATTTTGCCTTCGTTAATTAACACTCCTATGTCTATTTTCCCAATATGTTAGTATACTTAACAGAAACTCAAGAATGTTTATTGATATCTTCAACTATAAAAATAGATGAAATGGAACGAAGTAATTCTAAATTTGATAATACTAAATTGAAACGTACAACTTCGTACACTTCTTATGATAATTCGTTACATTTCGAGAAAACATTCTTTCCAAAGCATCAAGAACATTGATTTCGTGTTCAAATAATTGTTTCGGTCAAGAGGTGAACGCGAAGTTAATTTAAATATAGGTTTATTGTATCACTCTTATTATTTATTTAATACATGTTAAAGGTTTATCCATGAAAAATTTTATGTTATACCAGGAATATTCTTTTAAATTTTATTTTCATCATTTTTCTTATAACTTACTAGCATCCATCATTCAACCATTACTTCATCAATGCTTACAACAACTATTTGCTTCTTATAAATATGATAAATATATAAAAACATTACACGCCAGATATTTTCAATTCTATATAATGTAAAATTATTTATTTAATGTGAAAGCTCTCATTACATCCTTTTTCAATGGAGACCCTAACTAACTTGGTTCATTTAATGTATTTCATTAACGAAGTGGGTTTTACTACGCGAGTTATATTTGGTGAGGTATTTTTTTCAGCTCAAAAATAAATAAATAAATTGAATTGTAATTTGTGATACAAATATGTTTTATTGGTTAAAAGTTACTAAAGGTTTTTACGTATCTCTATTCGTAATTCTACGTATTCTAGAATGTATTATTCACCATCTGCTTTGTGCATGATAGCTTTTTAATGCATTTTAAATATTTACATAATGTTTTGTCAGGAGGAAGAGCACCATCAAAATATACATGTTTTGTATTGAAATGTATTTACTATTACTCGTATCTAATTTATTCACAAAGTGTAATTTGGTAATTTAGATATTTATGGCTTACTGTGGCATACTTAAAGCATAAAGAGCTCTGTGATCTGTTCTTAGAATTAATAATACATAATTAAATGCGTAGCACGTTAATTACGAGCCATATTTATTCAATTATTCGAACAAGAAACTTTCTTCGGAAGCACGACACTCGGTGCTCAATATATTTGTGGATAAAAGCAAGGATATAGTGAACCACAATCATTGGTTTAATTAAGGTACAAAATGTAAAATTTTCATGCAAAAATTGGTAAAATTGATTACGAAAAGAATTTTCTTACAATCTTTCTATTACAGCAAGATGAGTACGTACCGAAAAAGAAATAACTGATATTACTTATTATAAATGAAATACAAAGTATTTATAAATGAAAAGTGTGAATAAAATATGTATCTATCTACACCAAAAAAATATTGTTTGGTTCCATAACACAAAGAATCACATCTCTATTCCATTTCTCACAGACATAAATACGTATCATTTCTATCCATAACCGGCGTTGTCCTGATTGACAGACTGATAGTCTTAATAAATAATAAAAATTGTATTCTCTCAAAACGGTGAATTTCAATGTCTCATCTACATTAAAACAATAATATACAGTCGATATGGTACACAACATAAATTAAACAAAAGTTAGACCTTTAAGTAAAATGAATAGATCACATTTTGCAATATAAAATCTATTCATATCAACAGAAATCCTGAAGTCCTCAGACACACAAAACACATTTTCTGATGAAAACCAATATGATACGCAAAGCACATCCACTGTACTCTTCATTGAGAACGCTAAAATCCAAATTAAATAGCCAACTTAGACTTTATTTCCTCACAAATTTATGTACATCGTTTGTAATTCGCATGATACACTTTTTACTTGGACACAGTAAGATGGATTACAATTTCTCTCGTTGAGGGGACACGTACCTTATGAACTTGCAAGATATAATTGTCGTGCAGGATTATATTATAAGACTAATAACAAAATTCAGATTTTAGGGAACCATCATATCCATTGTTTGTACGATCCAATATTCCACCGATACGTTACGTGTATATTTACAATACCTTGAAGACTTTCTATACTAACTGTGGAAGCAGAAGAACTGAAGCACAGATATACAACTATTTTTTGCAATCCTAGAACTGTCTTCATATCTAGGCCAACAAACATTTGTTCCATGAAATTGTTTTCATTTCTCGATCATAATTTTTTTAACTTTCTATCAACTAATGTCAAAAATTCCAGTAGCTTAAATATTTTTTCTAAAGGATTAAGAAGTAGGCTATTCGTGCAGGCTGGCATTTAGCATCTATTTACAGTTCTCCAATAAAACCACAAGACTTGTATTGTAAACTGAATTCCATGGAATAATACTTCGTCACTCTTAAAGATGTTTTTCAGCTTAGTCAGTAATAAATAAATTTATTGTCAAAAAAGCAGTACAAACTGCATATGGCCACGTGGAGGACTATAAACTTATTTACTCTCCGGAAGCAAGCAAGGGACCATCCCATCAATTCCGATCAAGAACCCGTAAGGCAGAGGCGGATTCAAAAATTTCAGCAAAAATTCCTAGATAAGATAAAAAGTTAGCTGCGAGTTATAATATTAATAGAATGTCAATATGTTTGTAATTTAACGCAAAAAAATTACATGTACATAGTATTATCGAACTATAGATTATTCTAAGTGTAGTGTTTAAAAATCAAAAGAATTGAAATAACACTAAATTCACGATTTATTATTACAATAAACATGCCCCTAGACAAAGCCTAGAGAACCTGTATAAGAAATCCGCCTCTACCCAAAGGAAAACCGGAGCAAACCCCGGGTCAGGATGGTAATATATAAGATATAATATATATGTATTAGAATATATAAGATATATTCAAAACTGTTTATTAGAATATTCTAGGATTAGGAAGTTTAATATTGTAATATTAAGAAATGTTACGCCGACTCAGGCTCTACCTCAGTGGGGCATATATTTCTCATAAGAAAGATTATCTCTTCTCTTGATTTCAAAGTAGTATATTGGCACAATATTTTGCAACTATTATTATTAGAAAGAGAATAATTGACTTGTTGATTGATTGAAATACTGTCTTAGTTGTACTTGAACAAGAACATTTGACACTGCTTGATTTAAAGTAGAGTTCTTAGTGAGAAATTTGGTGACGTTCGTTAATCCAACAATTTAGAAAGTAACAAAAAAATAATTATGCAAATAAATGGTTATTCAATTTTCTAACATTCATTTGCGATTTACGTACTTACAATGAGTAATATCCATCCCATCAACCTACGTTCAATTAGCGTAGACCATTTTATCTAGAAATGTAACAGAATATCATTACAGTCAACTGAACAATGTTTCCGAATATAATATTGATAATAGAAATCCATTATTAAAATGGTTAATTAAATGAAGCCATTAATTAAAAACCATATCTATTTATTTTCAACATACAATATTTTCCCTTCGAGCAATCAGCTCGGGCATCCATATATTGAGCTACAGAAAACGCAAAGGGACCACAGGCATCAATTTTAAATATTTTAATGAAATACTGTTTATATATTTCCATTCACATCTAGTTGTAAAAATTATTCTTCCATTGACAAGAAAAAATACATAAATAAGATTGTTTTTTTCCATAAACTGACTGTACTGTTGCTGTTTTGCAAATTAGTACACGCATTAATAATTAAAATTAAAATGGCACATGAGCAACCAGAAACAAGTTGAGCGAATGTAATTTTACTGTTGATAATCTTTCGGGAGACGTCGTGTGAGACAGACATGTTTTTTCTGTTGTCTAGTATAGATTGACTTCACAATGGTTCTACATAGTTCTTGACTACAGGTATTACACGAGTTTTTTATCTCGAGGAATTGGTAAAACGTAAAAAATCAAAAATCACTGTCCGCCATGTCAGATATATTTTATCTATCCTCAGGGCTTGTTACACTATTTTTTCAATATCGACAACACTCGTCCACATCTCCAACATTTACACGTGTACACCAGGCACATAAAAGTCAACTTACTGTAATCCTGCTTCAACATGCATATCGTGCAAACATGAGTGAAATAAATTAAGCAAATTTAGAAGAAACTAATTTTGTTTTTAAATGTTACATTTAAGAACGTATTTTTAGATATTGTCCAGGTCTAAGTATTTGGAAGTTAAAATGTATTAATTAAAAAAAACAACATTAAATTGTCTTTTCATGCCGAGTACCTTCTAGAATACGTTTTTCTTGGGTATAATTTATTCAATTTACAAGTTATACCATAAAAGTTAGTTGACAGAATTACGAATTCAGGAATTCACAATACAAATTTAATACAAGACTTGACGCGACACCATCTCACTTCCGATGCATGACGTGGTCGCATCATTTCATTAAGTCTTGTAAAATATAATTTATTTATTGAAAGTTTACGCTTTAAGGACGTTTTTATCTTTGTTCAACACACAAAACAAATAATCAATTAAATTAAACGATGAATGACATTTTTCTTCTAAAATTACTGTCTTAAATTGAAATATTTTAACACTTCTAATTTAATAGTTTTATCAATAATTTAGGTTCGTCTTTGTTGATAGACACATGTTGTCGCGTATGTTTTTGTGGAACACTTTAAGACAAACGATATGGTCAATCATAGTTGCCACCTATGTCTAAACGTTTAGGCAACGTAAGCCAATATTTTTCTCTTTTTTCCGATTTTATCGACACTTTCTATGCAAAACATTTTCTATCTTTCTTATCACACATTTTAAAAATACAAGTTAGCACATATTCATCGTGGGCATCTAAACTAAGTCCTTGCCTAACTTCATCACGATTGGTTTGGTATTTTAGTCGCGATCATGAAACAAACACACGTTCGCATTACGCATTTATATAGTAGTATGGATAAGGAGACAAGTTGAATGAAAATGAAAGGAAAAAATGAATTAAAAAAGTGATATCGAATCTAAACACTCCTGTTTATGCAGTATTCTCTTCTCTTAAATGTACGTTGGTAACGTTGATACTATTGATACAGTTCCAATATGTGTTGAAAAACCCAATTTCCCGTAGATACCGATTCTTTTGTACTACCTATTTGTTATAGAACCCCTTTCAACCCGACAACAATCACCAAAAAAAGAACGGAAATTCAGTATCTCAAATTCTACAAAATTGAAATTTTGTAGAGAAATTCTTTATTTTAGACTACGTACTCAAACATTGGAAGGGTCTTCACTCCCTTTAAATGATCGTTTTCTAAGTTTAAAGTACCAAGTCCATCACACAATCACGGAATTTCCTCTCTTAAGGCACGACATATCAAACCTCGTCAACCTCAATGCTTCAACACCCATCTCTGACAGCCGCGTGGACCCCCGCAGCCAATAACCATGCGGTTTAAGGGAGGGATTTCTTCTCAGTAGAACCATGTCACGAAGAGGACAGTTGGCGCTGACACTAGGATTTCACTGCGCGAGAAGTTTCACGGCAGCGTCTACACGCGGTGTGCTACAAACGACGGCAAGTCATCTACGCTTACGTCTACGTAGAAGAATCAAATACACAGATAGCTCCAGAACCTATTACTTATTTCAAATGTAATAAAACGATTCCAAAGAATTGAATTAAAAAAAAAAAAATTAACTAACTTGTAAGAGTGATTAATGCGACTCTGTTTTCACAGATTAGATTTATTTACAATTTAAAAAACTACACAACGTTTCGATACCCACTCATAGGCCATCGTCTGGCGAATACTGACAAACAATTACATATTATGTTATTTTTGTACACTTTTTTCTCATTTTTGACATGTAAAACAGTTAAAATAATGTGTCTGTATTTACCTGATTATGGCCTACAGTGGGTATCGAACCGTTGTGTAGTTTTTTTAATAGATGATCAATCCAGTCTATGAAAATAAGGTCGTGTAATTAAATAGTTGTATTCAAGTTCTTCAGACGTAATGACAATATAAACTTGAAAGTACACAAGTTTTTTCCAAATAAAGACATAAAATATTGTGAGTAAATGTTCCTCCATATAAAAGTGAGGGTTAATAAAACAACGAGGGTTTGCTTACACGTTTGTTCAAATTATTAACAAAGTAATATGATAGTAGAAGAGAATGTTTTCAATATTTTTTTTCTTTTTACTATCTTTTTTTAATAATGAAAGCAAATATGCTAATTAAAATACTTTATTCAACATATAGTCTAAACGAAGTATTCTTGTTGAATATAAAAATATAATAATTAATCTCAAGTTTTAGAACCAATGTTTGAAAATGGGTGTTAGATCTGTTTATTTTATACTTCCGTTAAGAATGCAAAATCTCTAGAACATATGCAATGGACAAGAAGTATTTCATATTCTCATTTGGACAGTCTTCTTCTATCAGTGTCTTGTTTATTTGCTTATGTACTCATATAGTAAAATCCGGGTCAGTGACAAACCACTGCTTGTTCAAGGATGCATTCGTCAAAATTGCGAGATGGAAAAAAGTAAGGTATTCATTATACAGTTCTGCCCAGAATCAATGATGAAGACGTTGTACCTACATGCATGTATTAGCGATTATGTTCTTTCTGGAGTTTCGCAATTCCTCACGACGTCGGAGAGATGCCAGTATCACTACTAATGAGTCACAATGTGAACATTGGAATTGTGGAATTTTTGTTGAACTTTGAATACTCATATCACATGTCCTAATAAAGCGCTTTACACACACTCATGACCTATGTCCTTTGTCTTGGTGTCATTTTATTACCTTCGGGAGACATTTCGGGATATGTGAATCTCAATAGGTATTTTTCCTTATTAATGTGCTCTGTTATCCCTCCAATTTTGTGCGTGTGGTTTTGGGACACTCCAAATATGTTCTATAATATCTTCACATGAATTAAAATCAATTTAATTGGTGTAGTACGTAATAACAGCCTGCATCAAACATGAAAAACGCAACCCGCAATACACATGCGTAATGAACCNCGTGCGTTGCCTGACATATTGCAGGATTATCTTCCGATCAAACAGACTAATTAATATATCAATTAGTTAATATAAATTATTAATAAATAGTATTGGTGTCCCTGGTGTATGTGATATTTTTATCTATCGTGGAAGAGTGCTTAATAGGGTTTCCAATATTTGAACTTTAATATGTTATGAATTCGTTATCAGAAATATAAAGGAAGAGTTACAGAATAAATCTTAGTTACACCACTATTGAACAAAAATTACAAATAAGGTAATATACAACCTACGTCACTTTAATTTAGTACTTGTGTTGTTATATAATGTAGGTATATTGACTCTCTCTTGATTTTTGTCACAAGGGACATTTTTCCCCTCACATTGTAAATATGACATATTTTATCCTTCATATTATACTATTGTGAAGAGTTATAAGTTACTTTACGATAATATTAGAAGTCGTGCGTGCATAAAAAATAAATGTCAAAAATAAACCAAGGTATGATTAAGTTGCAATGCAAAATTTAACCGCCGTTTATGACTGTTACATAACACTAACTTAGGCCATCTGATTTCTGTCCTTGGTGAAATTGGCCCTAGATCTCCGCAATTACCTGACCGACGATAGAGGGTGATGCCGACACTCTCATTTAGCGATACATATTTCAGATGAAAATGAACACTATATGGAGACAATGTGGACGTTAAAAATTACAAATTCCATGAATGCACTTGCATATGAACATTTATCGTCCGCAAAAGAGATGTGATACCTAGGTGCGAGTTTACTTAGTTTAAAGACATGATTTTGTAATATTCTTTAAATTATTTAATTCTGAACAATTTAAAGGCTCCGTGGAATAGTTTTCAGTTGCAAATAATATTTTGACGTACAAACGTTGCACGTACTCGTGCATATTTAGTAACACATTCCTCTATTTTACACATATAATTACATAAATGCGTATACTTGTGTATAAAAAAGTGTTTCGGCACTCATCCGGATGGATAGCATGTAAATAACACCATGTGGCCGCATCACTTGCGAAGTGCTTTTATGAATCTTACCCCAAATAACGAGTGGAAAATTTAGATAGTAAAATTAAAGTTCTTTTATATTTATGAAATTTTTACCATTGCAA
>NNCF01131516.1:28756-42100 GCA_002313205.1 Laupala kohalensis | reverse complement strand
TCCTGCTTTTATTGTTTTTGTTCCAAATGAAAGCATTTTTCTGACTTGTAGATGTTTTGGGGTATTTCTTAATTGGAAGAAACAATACTTTTATAATATTTCAAGTAGAAGAGAACTGTGTATACCAATTGCTTCATGTTTTTGCAAAGTTTGTAAATTTCATTATTTAATGTGTTAAGTATTTTATCCATAATTTATAACAGCAATTAATTTTTGCATAATTGTATTATTTGCTTGAAAAATTCGTTATCTTATGTTTAACTCTTTGAAACGTGTTTCTTAACAATGTTTCTGTCATCAGGGGACTTATATCAGACTCATCTCAATGATCCAATTGGTTTTTCAATTAATTTACATATATTCTGTCACATTTTCAAGATTCAGTTGCCAAATTTTTAAGGTTTGAATGTTGTTGTTTTTTCAAGTGTTTTTGGTTGTTTTTTCCTGCAAGTTCTATTACCTTTTCTGGGCAGTTTTAGTTTTTCTTAATGTTTTTCATGATTGCTTGTTACTGAAACTGCATGGCTTTTGAGCTTTTAAACTTTATATAAAATAAATGTTCTTTTAGTCTTATTTTGATTATTCTGTGAAATATGCTATTTGTTGTGATTATTTCACTTAAATTGGTAAGTTCCATATTGAAGAATATTTGTTCTTTAATTTGCATTTGAATGAGATATAGTGTTAATATAATCATGAGTAGTTGATTTCCTTGTAAAAGAATAGAGAATAGTAATAATTGATAATAATTTGAATAATAATATTTATTCAAATTTGATTTCTTTTCTGAATTTTGATATTCCATCAAAAAAATAATTAAATCTGGAAGTTTACCATTTAAGCACCAAATAATTTCAGACGAGTTCAGATTTTTATTCTCCTGCTAAAACTTCTTGAATATTCAGTTTTCAATAGTGAAGTATGTCTGACAAGGCTGTCAATGTTGGCAAAAAAAAAAAAACTTTCAAAATTTTAACAGTGGAACATAAAGACAGTGGATTTAATTAATTTTTTTACATACCAGTTACAAAAAATAAATATATTGTTACAAAAAAAAAAAAGGATATTGAATATGCAGTTAACCCTGTTTGCAGAATGCATAAGGCTATTAATGGATTGCAACATGTCATGCAGCAAGCTGCTCATTTTCTTCTCTCCAGTAATTCACAAGTAAGTTGTGTGTTGTTTCTTCTTTTAAATAAAAGATAAGTTATAAAAGGTAACAATTGGGTCTGTGGTATACTCAGTTATCTGGTCTTAACTGAACTAATAATAGCTTTGTCAATACAAAGGGTTTGTAGACAAGTTTGCAAGACCTACAAGTTTGGTTGTAACAAAATATGCCCTTTTGTCAAGAAATCATCCCATGGAGGAAGCAAAGGCTTTGCTTGACTTTGTCATAGAAATTTGAAGAAAGCTGATGAATTGATCCTGTTGTGGCACTAAGCTACTTATCTGAGATACTTTTCTTATTTATTTTCTTCTTCTTTACATTTCACTTTTTTCACCTTGCTGAAGTTTTCGCTTCTCTAATTTGATCAGAAAACATCATAATGTTAATCTCTAAATTTTGCATTATGATGTAGTGAAACATTGCAGAAGAATGATAATTTCAACCATTGTTGATACCAATCATTTTATGAGGGTGGAAGATTTTGCTTGGAAAAAGAATTTCAGTTTTTCAGAGAATATCAGTTTGTCCTGCTTGTATTTCGTGAACAAATTTTGACATTAAAGCAGTTGCTTCATCTGCTTTCAGGTTCAAAACTAATGATTGAAATAGTTTTTTTTTTTCTCTGACTACTAGTTAAAGTTCCACAGGGTGCTTGAAGTTTAAGAATTCTGATATTTAAAATATGTAAGAATCAACTCTATTAGAAGCTTGTAGAGTATCAAGTTTCGCAGCCACAGATATTCATAAAATAAAAGTTGTGGGAAAGGAGCCAAAGAACAAACCTGAAAAAGACAAGTAAACAAATTCGAACATTCATATTTGACGTTGCCTGCCTTCCAGGAGCAAAAGGATTTTCCCAATTTAATGCATAACGTTTTGCACCTGCAGAAATTTTAATGATATCCAACAATTTAATTTGTTGGTTGGAGAGGTAGAGAAGAAATTATGCACTGTTTAAAAATTTAGACATTTAGAAATTTAATTCTACATTTTTAGAAAAAAGATATATGTTACATAAAACATGTCTAGCTATTTTTGTTTTGTTTGTATTTATTTCATCTTATTCTTCTTCCTATTCTCTGCAACATCAAGAAATGGGAGCTGTCACTTATCTTCATTTTCATTTAACTTGTTTCTTTTCAGGTATCTGGTTCATTGAGTGCTGAAATACCTTAGTAAGTGCTTATTTTTCAAACCTATTTGCTAAGGACTTAAGTCTATTTTTGAATGTAGATGATTTTGGTTTTTTGGTTTTTCCTCTGCTGCATACATACTTCTCAACTTTTATGAAAGGGTGCATCTCAGCCATTTTATTCAGTACGTTCTAATGTCATATAAATAAAAAAATTTATTGTCAAAAACATGGTTACAAACTTTATATGACCACGTGGTGGACAATAAACTAATTTACTCTTTGAAAGCAAGCCAAGAACCATCCCATCAATTCCAATCAAGGGCCCTAAGGCAGAGGCAGATTGAAAAAATAAGAATAAAAAGTTAGCTACATGTTATAATATCAGCAGAATACCAACAAATTTGTATTTAATAAAACATAGAAAAGATAGTTGTCTACAATGTGTACTGCTACTAGAAGCTTAAGAATGCAGCATTTAAAGAGGAATATACACCTTAGAAGTCCAGAATGAAATACAATTAACACATGTATATGATAGGTTTGAGCAGCATGGGAGAAGCAATTTTTAAAAGCTTTCAAGACAGGATACTACTTAGTCTAATGGCTGCTGTGGATTTTGTGTGTCAAGTAGATTTCACAATTTTAAAAAGTAAATATAGGATTCCCACTGACTTTCAAAGAAAGAAAAAATATTTTCTTTCTTATTGAATTGGGGATGAAACGAAATAATTGTAACTAAATAACAGTTGGCCAAGATTTACTGTGAAAAGGAAATTAATATACCCCTAAAAATTAAATGATTAATAGAAGATTAATTATTAATGCCATGTTATATTCAATTTCTTTTTAAAAATCATAAATGTTTGACCCTAAATGATATAATTTCTTCTCTACCTCTCCTACCAACAAATGAAATCGTCAGGTATCATTAAAATTTCTACAAGTGCAAAAAGTCCCTCACTAAATCAAGAATGTTTCTTATGTTTCTAGAAGGTGGGCAACCCAAAATATTTGAAAACTTAAATTCTAAGATTATTTTTCATCCTGCAGGAACTTTTCCTATGGTCAGAGAAAAATAAGAAATCTATTTCAATCCATTATTTCAAATATAGAAGCAAATAAGAGAAACTCTTGGCATGCTTATGAAAAAAACTGAACAACCTAGTCCTCTGTTTAAATTGTGGTGTATTACAAAACTTGACCTCAACCATTTGAATTGCAGGGATCTTTCCAACCTGAGTCAGAAGCTGTGTACTTTGATGTAGATGAGCATCGTAAACGGCCCTACAGCTTACCTGAGAAGTTCATAGTTTCTTTAACTGAAGGAACTGAACCCAAGGGAGTGGTCATATTTAATTCTTTAACATGGAAAAGACAAGAGGTGATAACTGTCTGTGTAAATTCTCCTTATGTTAGGGTAAGTTATCAAATCCAAACATTTTTCTTTTCTGGCTTTTCTTAAATTCTGAACCATATTTTTTAGGCAATATATGTAGAACTTGATCACATTTCACTTTGATAATTTTTTTGTTCTAACTAATTACAAGTTTCACCACCTTCAGTGATGGTCAACTTTACCTAATTAACAATTGTACTTACTTACTTTCCAAGATAACATTTTCCCCAGATAGTTTACTTGACTAGCTTGTTTCAAAAATTCTTAATTCAGTTGTAAACAGTAGACTTAGGTCAAGATTCTGTCTTTTCCATTTATTTAAAAACTAAAAACAGAAGATACAAAAATACTTCAGGAATCCAGTGAATTTACTTCAATAAAATATTGAACAAGCTCAGCCCCACACTCCTCTTTGGATTTTTTTTACCATGCCTTAGGAGGGCTCTTACTCTTAGTTGATAGTGATCCAGGAAGGGAGTGAGGGTTCTCAAAACATGTTCTTTTAATAGAACATAGTGTGTGGATGACCTGATGTATAATATTTTATATAAAAACTAGTTTTTATTCATCTAAAACTTGAAATTTTTTATTATCCTTTTTTGGCATATTATTGTTTTTCTCAATGAATGAACATGCAAACTAATGTTTTAAGTGTGATAACTTTTAGATCATTCTCCTTAGTAATTATTTTCTCTTGAAATTGTAAACTGTTGCTAGTCAAGTCATATGGTAGTTTGGCTGGGGGGGGATATGTTTTTTTTCTCAATGGATTCTTATGTTTTCGGAGGTGCTGAATATGATTTCAACTTTGCCATCTCATAAACCCTGTGCGTTTTGAGAAAATTTCAAAAAACTTTTTTAAAAAAACTTAAAAAAAAAACTTTTTTAGTATTTTGTTTATAACTTAAAAAGAACATGCTTCTGGAGAAAAGTATTCGAATGCAAAATTAATGTGCATTAAATTTCCTACAAATAAAGTTTTTTTGTCTGACGAACAGATATTGCACTAGAGAGTGGTGAATTTTGACCAAAATTTTGAAATGGACCCCAAAAAACAGATTTTTTCTTATGTTGTTTGCTTACAACTCTAAAATTACAAACTTATAGAAAATATTGTCCTACACAAAAATAAACTACATTAAATTTCCTTCAAATTATGTCTTTTGTAGAGTATTTTTCATCATATGAACATTTTAGGTGTAAATCAACATGTCAGAGCGTGCACAAGTTGAGTGTAGATCGGACGCTATGTTAAGAACACCTCAGCATGAGTTCTACTTCCACAATATCCTATTTGAAATAATTCAACATGATTCAAATAATTTATATGTATATATAAACTAGATAATTTAAGTAGTTGATTAATTTTTTAGAAAATTTTATTTCCTTGGGCACTATTATTTTCTATTACTTTTTCTGAAAACTTGTTCTGCTAGTACGTATGATGTGACACAATATTTCTGTATTTTATTACTACTGTTTCCGTATTATGCCCATACTCTGGCGTAACATGATAACATTCTATTTTGGAACAGAAATGCACTTTTGGAATATTATTGGAATGTAATCCGCTCCTAAATTAGTGAAGATAAATGGTGTTATTGTGTACTTCTTCAAAAATGCTTTCCAGTTTTTTAACAATTTAGCTACTTAACCCACAATGCAGTATATACATAAGTAATTATATGATGAATATAAAAAATTACTCAATTTGACCAAAGTTGCTTGGCACTGGAAAGTCTAGTCTTCTCATCATCTCAATATGGTTGATAATGCTCGACTGAAGGTGCAGTATTCTCATTTTAAAGGTCATAATTATTGTTTTTAATTAGCTATATTTTTGATTATGTATTCAGTTATGAAAGTGCCCTGTTTAACAACAGACATAGTTGATTGTTGATCATCATGATCGTTCATGTCACTGTCTACATCAGTATAATATTTGTCGGTGTTGGCATATGTTCCTTCACATTTTTCACACAGTATAGAAGAATAGCATTTGTTGAGCCTTTTGACACCCACAACTCCCTTTACAATCCTTCCTACATTTGCAGGATATCAGCTGGAGAAGTTTGTTGGGTGCGGGGAATTTCAAGGTGGTGATTGGTATCATACTGTTGTTCTTTAGTGTCCACCCCANCTGTCTCTTATACACATCTAGATGTGTATAAGAGACAGGAATGTTACCATGCTGCTGCTTCAGCAGGGGGGGGGGGGAGTGAGGCAATATTTGATGTCACCTTATATGCTGAAGTTACATATTGCCTGTACCTCAATTTGTTCAATCACATACAGTGTATGCCAGACCCGTACAAAGCAAGGAGAAATTGTTCTCCTGCATTGACAATTACCTGAAGATTGGCATCAGGGTCCATAAACACCTTGATCGTGGGTCTGAGAATAGGGTCCTTCTTTAGCATGTTAATAAATTTTACTTTGCTGTAGTTGCTCAGAGCAGATGTAGTGTCACAAACACTCATAGCATGTAGAAATAACACGTGGTCAGCAAGACTTTTATCAATAGCACTTGGAGGATGGTATAACATTGAAGGAACTTTTCCTTTCCCTGGCTTCAAAAAGTATAAGTCATCAGGAGTACACAATCCTACCATGATAACCAGAAGATCTATATCTTCTCCCACAACTGTTGCTCTGTCATGATGAAATGCCAGACTATTGGCAGTGACCACGGTCAGCCTGACTGCATCTTCCTGTGCTTCTTTGCAGAGAATTTTGGACTCCTTGAATTTTAAAGTCAACATGGAAATCAGTTGACATTTGTTCCTTAAATTGGCTAGGAAGTTTTCCTGGGTTACTGTTTCACTGATCCCGAGAACGATAGAATTCATTTTGCTTGACCTCCTCAAGTGTTCCACTTTCTTACGACGTTCTTCTGAGTCAGGGTATCCATCAAAAACTACAACAGCAGTAGACTTTTACTTGGATTTAACATAGTCAACATATGTGTCACAAATATTTGCAATTGTTACTCCACTTGACCACACTACACAATGCAATGAGAAACCCTCATCAATTAAAAATCTATCATTCCAGAACTGTGGTTCCTTGTACACGTTCGAAAACTTGATTGGGTACCTTTTTTGATACCACTCTCATCAAACAGAGACATTGGATAGGGATAGTTCATCATGCAAGAACTTACCTATATCTTCATCTGATTCTTATGTAATACTCATTCTCCCAGAGAGAGTGGAGGGATTGATAACAACGGTTCAACTGTGAACTTGTATTGAACAATTGATAATGGCAAGGGATTTTACTCAGTCTTTCTGTTTGAATTTGATAGATCTGAAATCACCACCCACCTCCTTAGGAAAGTGGCAGTTGATCCTTTCATCACCAACGATCCCTGTGCTATGCTTGTGTAGGTTTACATGTTAAATTTGCATAAGTATATACTCAGTAAAAATATATTACGATCTAGTTCCATAATTAAATAGTTGCATGTAATAAAATACAGAAATATTCCATTACATCATACATACTTGCAGAACAAGTTTTCAGAAAAAGCAATAGAAAATAATAGTGCCCAAGGAAATAAAATTTTCTAAAAAATTAATCAACTACTTAAATTATCCAGTTTATATATACATATAAATTATCCATTTCAAAATTTTGGTCAAAATTCACCATACTCTAGTGCAATATCTGTTTGTTAGACAAAAAAACTTTATTTGTAGGAAATTTAATGCACGTTAATTTTGCGTTTGAATACTTTTCTCCAGAAGCATGTACTTTTCAAGTTATAAACAAAATACTAAAAACGTTTTTTGAAATTTTCTCAAAACGCACAGGGTTTATGAGGTGGCAAAGTTGAAATTCGTATTCAGCACCTCCAAAAACATATGAATCGAGAGAAAAACTTCTGTTTTTTTCCTGGATTGGCCTCTTTTAGTCCCTGGGACACTTGACATGGTGAGAAATCTGCATTGAAATAAAATGTCAACGTGTTCTGTAGAAAGAATCTAGGTAAAGCAAGTAAATAGATCTAATGAGTAACATTGTAGATTCAGTCGGTGTATTAAATTTCATTGCACTCTTTAACTCGCAAACATCACCCAAGTTCAGCTTTCATATCACAAAAGTTTGAATGAGTCTCAAGTGCTGTTTCTTTTTCTAGTACACTTGAAAACTAGTATAAACATTTGAAAACAATCTGATTATATAGTATATTCAATGTTGTTGTTGTGTGAGTAGGTTATAAATAGTGATGGTAAAACCATCAGAAGTCAAACAAGTCCAGTCTTTCTACGAACTGGAGGAATGAACTTGTTGTACTATGTGTCTTTTGTGGCAGAAGTAGAGCCTTTGGCTCTGGTAAAGTATTTTATATCTGCAGTGCCTCGTCATGAACAGAATGAGTGAGTTTGAATTATATTATTATTATTTATGTATGAAATGTGTCCTTATTTTCATAGTAATATTATTTTCATTTCAGTGACAATGATTTGTCTAAGATACAACTTTTCAATTTTGTTGGTGATTTACCCGTCTCTGAGGGATTTCAAGGAATAGAAAAATTCCAGGAAAGTAGAGAATTTTCTATTTCAAATGGTGTATTGAAAGCTCACTTTAGCAAAAGTGGATTTCTCAAAGCATTATCTCTTGATGGGAAAGTTTTCCCAGTTCATATTGACTTTGCAAGGTGAGAGATTATAATATATCAATATTTTGCAATAATTTTAACAAGAAAATAGATATTGATATCAATTGCACTCTTGGTTTAAAGTTTAATATACATTGAAATAAGTGTTGTCAACTGTTATTTTGTCTCATCATTTAATTGAAATGAAAAGTCTATTACAGTTCCTTATCTCAGTAGTGATTATTTACCTCCGTGTGATTGTTTTCAGCCTCTACTGCTTGATTTTGGCAATAAATTATTAATTGATTGACAATTCATAGGTATAAAGCACGTGATGCCAAGGAGACTAGTGGTGCCTACTTATTTCTTCCTAGTGGACCTGCTGTGTCTATTTCTGGAGATACTAATACAGTTGTGCGAGTTGTTGAGGGTCCTATCTACTCTGAAGTGAATGTTGCATTGAAACTAGTACAACACTCTGTAAAAATATATAAAACTGAAGGTAATGATATTTTATGACAATGTTATGATTATAAATTTTAAAAAGTGAACAGAAAAAACACAATATTCTCAAGAAGCTGTGTAAATATTTGTGTATAGAACTGATATAATTTGAGACGATATAAAAGAATTTCAATAAATAAAAAAAATCGTTTTTATTTCAATGAAAATTTATACATTGTAATGGTATGGAAGGTTTTGGATGGATCAACTTTTAAATTGTACTCCATAGGGTCAGTCATCTTTAGAATGTGATTTCAGTCGACATTAGCTTGATGACAACAACAAAAAGTCCCCCAAATGTGCATGAAATGATACAAAACTGTTTAGATTAATGTTTTTGCATAAAAAATTGATTTATTAATATCCAGCTGCTGCAATTACACTGTGATGAAATACTGACCTGCAACCCAATGAACCAACTATTAATATACCCATTTTTGAATCATGGGTACCACTCTCACTCCAGATACGATCAAATCATTACTATTTATTGTACTATGTGCCTTTTGTGGCAGAAACAGAACTTTTGGCTCTGGTTATGTATTTTATATCTGCAGTGCGTCATCATAAACAGAATGAGTGAGTTGGCAAAAGAAACATAGGTGTATATGTAACCCTGGTAATGATTTAGTGTCAAGATACATGGACATAATGAATTAGTGTACTTGACAATAAATAAATAAATAAATAAATTCTCAGAATGTTGTTGTCATCTTCAAAAACATTAAAGAGTTTCTCAAAAATTTTCATTACCACACATTGCTTACACTTCGAAGTAGGTACAAAATTTTGTGAAACTGCTTACGGATGTATTCACAAAATAAACCTTCTTTGGAACAAAGCAAGAAAAAAAAATTGTGACGGAGTATACTCATAAGAGCACCTTCCAAACAGCCTAAAAACTACCTATTCAAGTTAAATTAAAATTGTTTGAAATTTATTTTTAATAGACCTTGTATGTACTAAAAATGAACTTTAAAAGAAAAGATATTTATATTAACATTTTATGCATGTGAAATACTGAAGTCTTTTCATACATATTTTGGTTTATAAGATGCAGGCAACAAATTTTTAGGATTTTAAGTTAATAAGATTTGTGATTAAATATTATCGTTATTGTTTTTGTTACTGTATTTACCTGAATAGTCCCCCTCCCTTTATTTTATGAGGCAAAACTTAAAAAAAAATATTAAGTTGAGTAAAATCTGTCTTTCTGAAGGGAAATACTCTTTCAAAATTACATCTGAAATAGTTGGCTCTAGTAAGTATAATCATAAGGATTTTAAAATGAAAAGCTAACTGGTACAGTTCAACTTCTTGACATTGCCAGATCCACAGGGTCTTCGAATATTTCGAATTATCGTGCCGCTGCTTTATTTCCAAGTGTCTGAGTATAATTTAGAACTCGCAGTTTGGATTTAATGTCGGAGGATCTTCCATCGCCCAACTTTTGCTGTTGACAGAATCGTTGACAAGACAGACTCGTGTGTGACGGCAATCGGTCATTCCGAGACGACACGGACCAATTCGGTTTCCACTTTGAATGAACAGTTTTCCCGTCCTAAACTCTAAAATATTGCCCGCCCTCCCTTCGGATTTTGGGGCAGTTTTCTCGGAGGCACTATTTTCTGGTAAATACGGTATCATCATCATGATTAATTTTTTTGGTACTTAAATGTTTGCAGGTGCGGATTCATTGGGTCTTGAAATTTCAAATCTTGTGGACATTTCTGATGAAAATAACTATGAATTGGTTATGCGTATAACAAGTCAGCTGAAAAATGGGGAAGAATTTTTCACAGATTTGAATGGGTTGCAGGTATTTCTAGCTCCTTCACTTTTTATATAATACAAGCTAGAGTGAATTTCTTGCAAATTGGACGTACTACTGTGGAACAAGGAATTGTTGAAAGTTTGCTTTTGTTGCAAACACGGGGCCCCGAGTTGAGTCTGGCATTACTTCCACTTACTTGTGCCAGGTTCCTTCCTTTCTCTTTCCTGACCTTCCTTGGTAACCTCTTGTTCTTTTCGATCCCGACGCTATTAGAGCTAGGGTATCTTTCATTTTCCTCTTTCTTCTTCTTCTTTTTTTAAAATGTTTTAAGTAAAGTCTTGAGATATGTTGGGACTTGAGTTTTGAGTTGTAATTCAGGAGGGTTTTTAGTGGGTATGGCTGAGTCATTCGACGAGTCCCACACGTGGGGAGAGTCATGTTGGATCTCCCTAGTGCGTAACTGCATTTTCCCTACCTGTACAAGTTTCAAGGGCTCTAATGACCTCGATGTTGACGAGCCCTAAAGCCCCACACACAAAAAAAAAGATATTGTTTACTTTGTCACATGAATTTAATTTATTGCCATTAGGGATATATCGGGATATTAAGAGTGGCAAAGACAAGAATTGTGGAAAGTAATTTTTCTTTTTGTTATTATTTATAATAATATTATAGGAGGGAAGAATTTCTTTCTTGACTGATAAAATTCTTATTTGCTGTTGATAATAGACCTAACTGTCATAATTTAAAAAAAGCAATTGTTTTGGCAGATGGGTAAATTTAATTTACTTAATAATAGGATGAAAGTTTCACCAAATTCTGGGCATAAGCGCCTCTTATATGGATCTTTGTCTTATTATATACTCTGTTAGGGGGTTGCCTTAAACAAGGGCAGTTTCTCTTACGATAACTCCTGAGATCTGTGGGTTACGGCAAGTTGAATGACAATGGTAGACAGTGTCGGAAGGCAAACAGGCTTGTGCTGTTGGTAGAGTGTTGGCGCATGAAACTAATGTCCCGGGTTCAAACCCCATTCCCTTCTCCCATTTTCATTCAGCATAACATCATTAATATGTTACCTCTCAGGATTTGTATGATACATGCTCATTTCACATCAAGCTTTGTACATTTTATTTCTCTTAAGTTTTTGTGTACCCAATTAATTATTGCCACAGATGCTGCGGAGAAAATACTTCAGAAAACTTCCTATTCAAGGAAATTACTATCCCATGTCAGCAGCGGCATATATTGAAGATGGAAACAATAGGTTGACTATAGTTAGTGGTCAACCTGTTGGATTTGGATCACTGAAAGAAGGACAAATGGAGGTATGTGTTCTACTGTTTATTTAGGTTTTCTCATTTAGTTCGTGTATTTAATTTGCTGGGTCTCAAATTGCTCAGTTTAACTCAAGTTGTTCATTTTTATCTGAAGTGTAGGGAGGATCAGTCACTACAATGTTGCCAGAAAGTAAATACATTTGTTTCAAAACAGTTTACCAAACTTATTTTTCATCATCTTGGATTATTATCTTACGATACTTGTGACAAAATATCACACATACTTTCACTAGATACTACAAACATGTTTCAGCAAAATTATCTCATGAATTTAAAAGTTGCCCCCAGGGGGCTTACATCTAGTTAAGTACGTGTTTGGCGAACACGGGGCCCCGAGCTGAGTCTGGCACTACTACTTCTTACTTGTGCGAGGCTCCTTCCTTTCTCTCTCGTGACCTCCCTTGGCCACCTCTTGTTCTTTTCGATCCCGACACTATTAAAGCTAGGGTATCTTTCATTTTCCTCTTCTTTTTCTTCTTCTTCTCTTCTTCTTTTCCCCGCAGGGTGCTCAGTTTCTACTGAGTATGGGTTTGGCGAACCCACGGTCCCGAGCCACCAGTCCTCGGACACCGTAAGCTTTGGGCATGCTTCAGCGACCACCATTGGCGCGATGGTGGAAAGTTGCATGTTTTGAAGGACGGAAAACTTGCCTTCATTGGCCGGGTCGCAAGGAAGGATTAAACCTCTATAAAAAAAACCCTCAACCTCGAGGTGTGTTACGCGCCGATGAGGTGAATGGGTGTTGAGGACAAACACTCGCTAGCGTTCAACCTCTGGGGCAACTGACGAACCTCAGTCGAGCAAGGCTTAGTGGCGTGATGCGGGGGCACCACGTCACCGGACATTTACNAAAGATTCTCCGAAAACACTGCCTCGCGGAGTGGGCGAGCCGCAGGGTAAGTACTACGCCTCAGGACCTTCGAAGCGACCGAGGGTTGACAGCCCTCCTGCTTCAGGAACAAAAGATAATAAGAAAAAGAACATTTCACATGAAAATGTTTTTATTGTTATGACACGTATAGACGGGACACTTGAAAAAGTGTCCCCGTTCTATATTTACAAAGGATTGCAGGGTTTAGTTGGAACGCTGAAGTCCATTAAAAGGTTGCATAATGGGTCAATGCTGTTGAAAACCAACACCAACAAGCAAGCGTTGGCAGTATTAAAATGTACCTTGTTAGGAGAGTTCCCTGTGAAGTGCGAGCTCCATGCTGCGCTTAATCGCAGCAAGGGGGTCGTAAGTTGCAGGGACATAATGGAAATGGAAATGACGAACTTGTTGTAGAATGGGAGGCTCATCACGTAGTTGAGGTCAGTCAAATCATGAGGAAGGTAAATGGTGTTCTGGAGAAGACCAGTTCCTTCATCGTGACATTTGACTGTCCTAAACTACCAAAGGATCTGAAGGCTGGATG
>NNCF01131516.1:6572-17055 GCA_002313205.1 Laupala kohalensis | reverse complement strand
AAAGAACAAGAGGTGACCAAGGGAGATCAGGAAAGAGAAAGGAAGGAGCATGGCACAAGTAAGTGGAAGTAATGCCAGACTCAGCTCGGGGCCCCGTGTTCGCCAAACACGTACTTACTTGATGTAAGTCCCCTGGTGGGAGTATCAGAACTGTTTGCATTTTTGTAATTCTTAATCTGTTCTTAACTTTATCATATTGCAGGAATAGGTCTTATTGTTCATCACAGACGAGATAAGTTCTTCGGCATGCCAAAAAAAAAATCATATGAAAAGTAATTATGTAAATTACAAACTTGGAATGAAATATTAAGTAATGATGTGCAGAGTAGTTGGTTATGTATTTTTCTTTTTAATATTATCTTTCTGATCATAGCAGGAAATTTTTGCTTATATTCATTGCTCTATTCATGCACCAAGATCAATAATTACAAAAAGATTAAATGTTAAAACTTAAAATAATTTTATTTATTACCATTCATTCATTTCTTCATTCAACTAAATTTCATTCATCCACAATTTTAGTCAATTGTACATCTAGATAGCTCTTTATGAGTATTTATATATGTATCATTTTCTTGCATTTTAACTTCTTTTTAGATTCTTATATTCTACATGAAAATGTATTGTTTTAGAAGATTTTCTTCATGAAACTATGACACTGCAACGAATAAATATAAAAATTCTTTTTATAAATATGTTAGTGTACTGTACATTTATTTGCTCTTCAGTACATCATCTGGAGCCTCTCATAATCTACTTCTGAATTCACTTGTTTTATATATTTGTGTTAGTTTCAGATTCTATAAAATGGTTTGTGGTTTATTAATCACAGTCAGCACATGGAATGTTTTTTGCCAGAAAACACACAGTTGCTATTCTCTTGTGTTATACTGTATTTGCTTTATTCTCTTCCCTCACTTGTAAAATGCTCAGCGTAATCTATTTCTTCATTCTCCATTGACATGGATGCATCAAGTTCATCGAAATTCTAGGAACAAATGGAAATTATTTATTTGGTTATACATTTAAAACAATATTAATTATTAGAAACAACACCATTTGTTAAATATGAATTTTCAAGTGTTAAAAAGATTGATGATGATTACTTACATAATTGTAATGTACTGTTTGTGGATATTCACAAGGGAAACACTCCATAAAGCTCATACCATTGTTGTCTGATGTGCATTCACATTTTTGACAAGAGTATGGTTGAGCAGTTTGTGCTACTCTTTTGCAAAACACAGTAACAAACTTTTTCACAACATTCTTCTTATCTCCTTGTAGTCTTGTTGCTGTGAATACAGTACCTGAAAAGTTGCCATGTCTTTCAGTATTTATGTCCAAAATTGTGACACAAGTACTCTGGGAATAATTCACTGATATCTCTGGCATTCCCATACTCTCAGGAGTAGCCCACCCATTCAAAACAAATATTTTATTATTAATTTGAGTATTACCATTTTTTTCTCAATTCAATTGACATATGTTCATACAGACGTCGAAACAATGATGTAGTTGGAAAATGCTTATCGTTTAAAGTTCAGAGTTCAGATCAGAGAGACAAGCTACTGTATGCAGAGTCAATGCGGCAAGCAGCAAATTAAAAAATAAAGCTTTTAAATTTGCCATGAGGTTTAAAGTAGTAGCTAAGTACTTCTGTTCTGTGAAATATTTTGAACATGCAAGCGAATTATTCATATTTTCTTTTTAAACAAAATGCTTAGAGTCAATTTAAATGTATATATACTAATTTTGGCAATTTTTAATGTTTAATAAAATAAAATAAATACAAATAAGAGAGCAAATGAATCAGTGTTATTGTATGCACTTGTGTGTGTTAGTAAGACAGTTCTTCAGAAATTAACCTCCATAATTGTGTTGCACAAGTGGAACTGGTGAGAATGCAACCATTGCTACATCAGTGTCTTCTGTGATTCAGTACTTTTCCAGAAGTGTTAGTGGAATCTTTTTACTGCCATATGTTAACTTGTTTCTTCAACACGTGCTGCAATAAAAATTCCCCCAAAAAATGGGACACTTAAGAGAATCTTTCTTGTCGAATTTATGGAACACGGTACAATTATCACTTTGGATGTTTACTTTGTTTTAAACTAAGGTATGAAAAACAAACGTCAGGCCTGCTGACTTCTGATGTCTTGTTTTTATATGAAATCCCTCACTCTGAATGCTTGGCGAACATGACACTTAGTGAGCAAGTTTAAACAGGACAATTTTGATCATCCCCCTTACATTCCAAACATGGCTCAAAATGATTTTTATCTGTTCACTCACATGCAGGATTGGTAATTTTACCAACTAGTGGAACTTTTTCTCCAATAAATTTATGAATTAATCTCATCAAAACTAATTTTATCCCTCAGTTTCCATGAGTACAACACATGATGAAAACACCTTACCCAAGATTCGAACCTAGAGGCATTATAAATCTTTGAGTTTTTCCCTTAGTCTGACTAAGATTATTTGTAATCTATAACATTATACCATTTGTTTCCAGAGTTAGTGCAGTGCAAACTCCGAGTTCAGATTTTGGAACACGAACTTGTCTTCTCAGGTCATTGTCTCCTTTCAGTATTTAATATCTTTGTTTGTGTATGCTGTATCTCTATCAATACCTGTAATGAGACCAAAAATATAGTACTTCTAACTCAAGGCACTATAATACTTAATATATTGTGATGTGCTTACCAAATATTTTTTGTGTTTTGAGCTTTTCAAATTGGAAATCATCATTCATCAAAATGTGTAGTTTAATCCCCGTTTCTAACAAGACTTGATGGAGCACACTATAGTCAAGATGAAAAGAAAAATAATTTATGAGGTACTTGGGCACCTAATACTTAAGCTATGTAATCTAGTAAACTCTTTAGATATAGGAAATACTTACTGTCATATTGCTCGGATTGCATGAGGAACAAGGTAAAAGAATAAATGTTTTGGAAACTCTGGGTCAAAATACTAGTTGAGCAGCAAAACAAATCGCTCCAAATATATCATTCTTCCTTGTTTTATTTGTTACTGTGCAAAATGTTAATTTGAAATCAATAAACTATATTCCAAAACTGAATTATTTTAATTATGAAAATGTAACTTATTATATCAAACTTATTCTATTTAAAGCAACAGTATTGTGGAATACCTTTTGAAATATTATCAAAGTACTGCAATATTTGTTGTGAAGTTGTAAATATATTGTTGTTCATAGCTATACTCCTTGGTTGGTTATACACTCCATTACCACTAAATACAACTAATGAATAAGAGAGTGAGTAGAAAAATATTATTAACTTTCCTTGTTTGCAGAGTTAAGAATATTGAATAAACAAGTTCACAAATAAAATTATTTGGTAAAAATATTAAATTTTAATTTAATCAATATTTGTGTAAGTTAACAAAATCTTGCTTAACCCACAAGGATTAAAAATATTATTTTTATGCAACAGATTGTACAAAACATTAGGAAAAAAATTCTATTTTTGAAAACTGAATATTATGCCCAAACCACTGTTACTGTTGCCCTCTGATATGCAAGTAGAATTTACATAGAATGCTTATAATTTTTGTGCCTATTAAGTAGATCCAAAGTGTTTCTTGTGTTTTTCTCAAATTTACAAAGGTTCCAGAAATTAGCTTTTAATCTTAACCAGTTATTTTCTTTTAATTATTTTTTAAATTAACTTTCCCTAGTATGCTTATTGGGTTTAGTTATTACTTTACCCAGTGTAAAGTATTTTATATATTATTTTACTGAAATAATTGAAGGGATCTTCAAAAATTTCAAATATAATATTGTTGAAAATACCTGTTGTTGTAAAACCCGCTCCAGTCAGTTCCTTACTAAGAGATGAAATGAGTGTTTCCATACTTTGTTCTTCATAGATATCAGCAGTACATTTTCCTGCTTCCACTATAAATACCACATCTGTAGACTGTGGTATCTGTTCACTTTCAAGTTGTCTGAAATCTCCCTCAGGCACTTCCGTTTCAGGGACCAAGAGTTTACATCTGAAATGAGAAAATTATCCTGCATTTCTACAATGTTCTTCGGTACAGATAAATTTGAGGTTGTGCTGATGTGTGTTCAAATGAAATACTCTTGTAGTAAACTAAACGTACTTGACACAAGATTCTGGTATTCTTAAAGGTGTGTTTTCTATCATATAAGCTTGCATGTATGCCACGGCTACAGTACAAGGATCATTATCATTAGAGTCCCTGCTGTTTAAACACATGTTCAGGAAAGGAGTGGAGTCAACCTGGTGAGAAAAAAAGTGGTATTTGTAATATGAGATGCTATTTTAGTAAATTTTATTGCTGTGAAAAAAGAAAAGTTTTAGAAATAGTATGGTTATAACCACAACATTTTGGTGGTTATTTGTTCAAATTTTCTTCCTGAAAACTGTGAGCAAACCTGTAGATGACATGCAGCATTGGGAATTTCCTTAAACATCCCCTGGAGAAACAGGAACTAAATTGAGAGGATTTCGTTTTGAAAAATTCATTGCATTTTGTTACTAGAGCATCATCTGGGGTTTGTTTCAGGAGAGCATAGTTCTTAGTATTTGAACAGGACTCTGGATTTAATGCCCAACTATGTGCAAATTTTCCTATATCCCTTTCAATCATCTTATGAGGGGTCAGAAAATCACTTGTTGGCTCGTTGTCCATGGTACCTAGTAGACCTGCAGTTTTTCCAAAGTTCCATCCTGGAAATTGAAGTAAACATGATTTCATTACAAAGCCACTCTTTTATAAAGTTGGACAAGAAGTTCTGAAATCTTACCTGACAAACTGATAATACAAACATCAAATTTTAAATTACATTGTATTTTAAATCCTCGACCACTCTTTACAGTAACAATAAAAGCTTCTTGATAAACAAGTATCTCCTATTTCAAGAGGTAAAGTTTTACTTCCACTTCTTTCAACTGTCACACTCTGAAATTATTAAATGTTAGCAACTTGTGATTGAACATTTAACTTGGGAGATGAATTACTTTTCATAATATTTGGCACTTACATCGCTAAACACATCTATGTGAACAATCTGCTTGTCAATTATCACCGATATTACATGTTGATCTTTTTTAACATTGTAAGTAATAGCTATAGAGAAATTTCTGTCCACAAAATCTGAAGTCAAAAGGTATGAGCAGGACCCTTGAAATTCGTAAAATGAGCGGTCAAATGTCATGAAGTGCTGTGGTCCAGCAACAATCGCTTGCCCTGCAAATTTTAGGAACAAACATGTTATTGGTGTTATTTAGCATTTCTATCTCACAAGTACTGTAAATGGATGCATGACATGTTCAACTGACCACTAAATGGAGGCAACCAATTTGGAAGCTCAGTATAAGGATTGTATTCATAATAGAGTGTCCAGAAAGTTATATTTGACAATACAAAGTAATTTTGTAAGTCACTTATTGCTTTGTATTCTGGTATTTCCTATAAACATGCAAATCATTAAGTAAAAATTAAAGGTTTTTTAAATTTGTCCTTTTTTTTTTTATTTTAAGAAATGTGTAGATGAGAATGTGTCTGAATATCTGTTCTCAAACCTTGATGTTTCATTGAATGCATGCCAAGACATGGGTAGTTTTTGTTCAAGAATAACTACTCCATTTTCTGGGTCAAATATAAATAATGTTTTTGCTTCTCTGTACCTAACAAGGAAAGATCGAATGGTTATTTTTGTATTATCAAAGTTAAATAATCTTGAGGAGTTCCGTCCTTTGAAGACTTCATAAAATATTAAATTTCATGAAGTATGTGAACATCATAGTTTTATTCATTATGTTATCATTGTTAAATATATTTGGATGTGAATACTTACCTGTTTTCTACTTGCAAGGCTGTTTGGGTTATATCTGTGATTTTTAAATGGATCAAGGTGATTGCTTTCTGTAACCTTGTCCCAAGATCTAAATAATTGTAAATCCAGATTATCTACAGAGAAAATACAACCACACAAATACTTATGCCACCTTTATTATCAATATATACTGTTTCTCTTAGAGTCACGGAGCATACCTTTTCATATAGTTCATTCTTTTCAATTGCATATTTGATTGAAGGAAGTTTCTGTAATACTTTCAATTCTGTGATAATTTCATTAGCAACATCTTCAAGCTCTTTTCCTAAATTTATGTTCAACACAATTTGTACATAATTAGAAAAACAGATATTATTGAATTTTCTTTACATTAACAAAAGCATAGAAATTGACCAGGAATTGAGGCCTAAAATGACCTTGTTAGAAAAAGGAAGATTTTGTAATTGAGAGGAAACCCAACACTTTTTTCTTTATGTAATAATGGTTTGTCTGGATAATAGCTTTTTAGTGAAATTTCAATCTTTTGCCTGAAATCAAGTCCTTCTTGGCTTGTTCATGATGAAGTAATATGGTAAAACTATACACTAAAGTGTTCGTACTCACTAAGTGGCACCATTGCAAAGTATTTATCTCGTATAAATTCATAAATTATTTTAGAATATTTTCTTATGTTGGTTCTTATATCATTTTTCATTATATCTTCGTAAAACTTATCCAAATCTTGAGTGAAATTGGCAAATTTAGAAAAATGGAGATTCAACCAGTTCAGTCTTTCTCTGATACAAGAAATTTAAAGAAAAATTAAACAGTAGTGAAAATCATATCAATATTAATTTGCTTCTTAATTAAATCATATCAATATTTGCTTCTTAATTTCAACTCATTATTGGCATAGCTCTAAAAAACTTCATGACAATGAAATCTTATTTTTTTAAAGCTCCAATCAGATTAATTCTTCTTCAACAATAGATAACATTCTTTATTGATTCTTCTTCTATTCACACTTGTGAAAAAACTTATCTAGGAGGTTGCTGCTGCTGCTGTCTTCAAACTGAGAATTTTTGTGTTTTGTGTTGACAAACTGGTGAACTAACCGGGACCGAACCAGGGACCTTTAGATATTGGAAGATTCTGCTCTTCAGATGAGTATATGTTAGAATTTTATTGAATTATTCTAAAATGCTACAATCATTCTGTGAAAATTCTTTATTGTGTATTCTTCTCATACCATCTCAGATTGGACTGTTGCTAGTAGAGAATTGATTACTCTTACATGTTAACACCTTAAACCATTTTCTGCAAGGTGTTGATGTTTCATTATTCCTTGTTTTTGTATAAAAATTTAATAGAATATTGATTGTCATCTAGATGGATACCATGTCAAGTTGAATTGTTTTTAGCAATCTTACTAGTGCATGTTATTACTACATGTGATTACTCTTATACTCTTACAGGTTTTTAATATAAAAACCAAGCCTCTAAAAATTTGAAGTGAGTAGGCACCTTAAAAATAATTTTCTGTTAATAAGCTACAATCAAGTTAGAATACATTGAAATCTAACTGTTTGAGAAGTGTTGAAAAGCGTTGTTCTGTTCATTGTTCCTTGTCTTGAAGGTATCTAAATCATTTATTGTCATCCGGTTGTAAGTCATCATGCCCAAATCAAAGAAAAAACTTGAATTAAAGTTATTATATATTAAAAAATCACTTCACAAGCTGTCATCATTTCTTGACGAAGGTGAAGTGTCCTTAAATCAAGCTGAGAACAGACTAGCTCATTTAGAAATGGTCTGGGTTGAATTAAGTAAGCTGATGGAAGAACCAGATGTCATATTGAACCAAGAATTGTTATCTGAACTAGAAGATTTGTATCTCAACACAAAGGATAACATTACCTTGCTTATAAAAAATTCTAAAAACACTAGCTCTATTAACTCCCAAGAAACACCACAACAAAATGTTTCACCCAACGGTTTAATCAGACTTGCTCCAATTTCAATACCAGTTTTCTCCGTCCGGCTAGAAAATTGGACTAGGTTTTTCAATTTGTTTTCTGATTTAATTGTGAGAAACAAAGGTTTAACGGATGTGCAAAAAATGCATTATTTAATTTCATCTCTAAGAGTTATTAGAAAATTATGACATATATGACCATAACTTTATCTTGTGCTGGAAAAAACTTATTGAAAATTACCATGATGTTAATAAGATAGCTATGAAACATTATTCAGAAATAATCAGAATGTCCGCGTTGAAATCTAAGGCTCTGAATGATATGAAAAATTTCATCTCAGAGTTTTCTTCTCATATCGATGAAATAAACACATTACAATTAGACTCAGGATTGGAAAATATATTATTGCAAACTATTCTTTTAGAAAAATTGGATTTGGGAATGAGAAAGGCTTGGTTTATGGAATTCCCCTCTGGTTCAAATGACATAAAACTCTTAATAAAATTTCTTGAAAAACGTGTTAAGGTATTGGAAATGTCATTGGATTCTTCAGTAATTCATGTAGACAGTCAGAATAGGCTCAGGCAAAAAGAGAATATTGAAAGGAAGCAAGTAGTTTACCATGAGATTAATACAACGAACCATAAGTTTCCTTCGAAATGCTTCTTATGTTCAGAAACATTTCAAGGTTTAAAAAAGAATTATACAGCATTTATTGATGAATATATAAATTTAGGTCATGCTACGAGAGTAGGACATGAGATATTAGAACAAAATCATTATTTTGTCCCTCATTTCACAGAGAGAAACACAAATTCTTCCACGACACCACTAAGAGTTGTTTTTGACTCTCTCATATCCACTGGGTATGCAATCAATGACCTTTTATTGGGAGGTCTGCAAATTCAGTGAAACTTAATGGATATATTATTGGAATTTAGAATGAATATTGTAGCATTCAGTGCTAATGTTAAAAAAAATGTACAGACAGGTCAATATAAAACCATCTGACAAAATGTTTTAATTGATTCTCTGGCGTGACAACCCAGAAAAAAGAATCCAAATTCTATCTCTCAATATCTTGACGTATGGCTTTAAAAACAGTTCCTTTGGGGTGGTAAGGTGCTTATGGGAATTAGCAGAGGGTAGTAAAGTGGCATACCTGCGAGCTAGTAAATTTGTAAAAAAATAATTTCTACGTACATGATTTACTGAGTGGAAGTCATGATGTCAAATCAGCGGTAGGAATAGCCCAACAAATAAATGACATATTAGCACAAGGTAAATTTCCTCTAACCAAATGGGCTAGCAACAGCCCAGAATTCCTGTCATATTTTTCAAAAGAAACCTTAGCGAAATCACCGTTGATTTTAAAAGCCGAAGGCAACATAGCTCTTGGTCTAAAGTGGAATCCTATAGACGACACACTGAGCATGTGTGGCAAATTCGAACCTTTACAGGTCCCTTCTGTAGGTACCTAAAGAAAAATTTTGTGTTTTGTCAGCATGATTTTCAATCCAAATGATCTTTTAAGCCCAGTAACGATACGGTTCAAATTGTTCATTCAAAAGCTGTGGAAGGTTAAGTTACCATGGGATGTTCCTATTGAAAAAGAGCTTCAGAAAGAGTGGGAAGAATTGTCAGAAGAGTTGAAGTTCATTCCAGATGTGATTTTTCCTCGTTGTGTTATTCCACCTGGTTGTACAACCACTTTCTCCTTGCATTGCGTTTACCCTGCGAGGAGAGCCGAGGGGCCTTCCTTGAACTGTACCGTAACCAAACAGCAGACTCAGAGTTACGGGTAGCGGCTTATCTGCAGGTGATGCGTTGTCCGAACTACAACGTCATCAAGACCATCAATTCGCTTTCGGCAAATCAATATACAGTGATCACTTTGCTCAAGTATTGACAATTAATAATAAACTAAAACCTCTTAAAATCCTTTCAAATTTACAAGAGAGTTTAATGATATAAATAAATCCATATTTATAAATTATTTGCGTGAAGAAACATGGAAAGATGTTTACAATTGCCAAAACACCGACGACAAATTCAATGTATTTATCTCAATATTCCTAAAACATTACAACTCTAGCTTTCCCATAAAACGCAAGTTGATCAACACAAAAAAATACAATAGATGGATCACCCAAGGGATAAGGATTTCTTTAAAAACCAAACGCCGTTTATATTATCTTTCAAAACGCTATAACCAACCACCCGAATTCCATAGTTATTTTCGTAAATATAAGACTGTTCTTCGAAAAGTAGTCTATGCCGCAAAAGTAATGGAAAACGACAGGCATATACTAAAATCGAACAACCGGATGAAAGCCATGTGGAATATTGTTAACAATTACACGTCAACTTCTGAAAAAAAACGAAGAAAATGTTTCTTTACTAAACGATGGCAAAATCGTATCAAATCCTCAGGACATCGCAAGTTTGTTTAATTCTTACTTTTCAGAAGTTGGTAAAATAACGAACTCAATATATCCAAACCAATGTCCTCCAATTATATCCACCCACATACCCAATTCTATGTTCACTTCCGAAACTAACGCCAGTGAAGTCATGGGAATCATCAGCTCCTTAAAAAACAAATTTTCACGAGGCATAGATGATATACCTGAGTTTATTGTTAAATCTTCGTCCCACGCTATATTAAATC
>NNCF01131514.1:17391-35682 GCA_002313205.1 Laupala kohalensis | reverse complement strand
CCGCATTAAAGAAACGTAGTGTTATTTTGTGTAAATTGTTATGTAGTTATGATTTTAACATCTTTTTTCTGTATTGAGAAATAGCTTCTTTCAAAATTTAATTTTCAGCAAAATATTTAGTTTTTATTCTCTAAATCGTTTTTGATTGCTTTATTCTTTCGTAAAGCAATCAACTAACATGTTGGGGAACATAACCTCTAAAGACATTGTCAGAGTTCTTGACGTGATTGCTAGATAAATCGTTAACTAGAAGTGGCAGTCAAGGTGACAATGACATAAGCATAATCATTGTCTCTAATAGACTGCAAATATCTAAATATATCTGAAAGTTTATTTTCATGCTTGTGTGAAATCATTTACAGTGCAGTGTCGGTAGACAACATGTGTTTGTGTATTAAGCTTAGTTACTCCTAACATAAGTGTGGAGTTTTAATGTTTCATCGTGATTAAAGTACAGTCTTTTGGCTACACACTTACGTTCTACTCTTTCTTAACAAAAACTTTATTGTATTCCTGAGATAGGGAACACTTTTTTCTATATTTTTCTACCTACATGGTTTGCATTAACTTTGCAAAAGTATTTTTTTGTCTTTCATCCCTTTATTGGAAACATTTCTTGCTTTGCTATATTTTTTGTACTATGTTTAATGTCCCATGGTTTCTTTCATTTTCCGCAAACAATATTTTAAAGGTTTTTTTGTCTGATTCTCTTATTGATGTGTAGTTGTAAAGGTGGAGAATGTTTAGTTTGTTACAAATTTTTATTTGTGAGAAATGACTACTTTATACATGTTTTGCAATTGATTCAGTAACTTTCACTTTTATTAGACTGAAGGAAATACGACAAAGTAGCAATTGGATTTAAAAATTATTTATAAAACTGTGTTTGTGATTTTTTTTCAGTCTTCAGACGAAACTTGTGCTCGTTGAACACTAAAGAGGAAAGGGAATTCAACAAAACTTTTGAAGAAGCTAAATCGATGAGATCTGAGAAATGTGGTCCAGTGTTTAGCCCTGAGAAGAACTACGAGAGTAAATGTTCACTAGAGAAGGGGTTTTCTAGAAACAATTCTCAACCGATTTTTGTTGAAGGTAAAAGTCTGAATCCTTTATCACATTTTCACATAAGCAAAAACCCAATTTCGTGTTACGTTTGCAAAAAATACTTTCGAGAAAGGAAACATCTCAAAGAACACGTTCGTTGTCACATTGCTGAGAAATCAATGTCATGCAAAGTCTGTAATACTGGTTTCACTTGTATTAGCAGTCTTAAAAGACATATGCGAAGTCACACCGGAGAGAAGCCTTACTGTTGTAATGTCTGCCCTGCATCATTCTTACGAAATTATCATTTACATAGTCATATGCAAACTCACACAGGCGAGAAGCCTCACTGTTGTGATGTCTGTCCTGCATCTTTCTTAAGAAAGGAAGTACTTCGTATTCATAAGCGAACTCACACGGGCGAGAAGCCTCACGGTTGTGATGTCTGTCCAGCATCATTCTCACAAAAGGGTAGTCTACGAAATCATATGTTAACTCACACAGGCGAGAAGCCTTACTGTTGTGATGTCTGTCCAGCATCATTCTCTCTAAAGGGAAATCTACAAAGACATATGTTAACTCACACAGGCGAGAAGCCTTACTGTTGTGATGTCTGTCCAGCATCATTCTCACTAAAGGGAAATCTTCGAAATCACATGTTAACTCACACAGGCGAGAAGCCTAACTGTTGTGATGTCTGTCCAGCATTATTCTCTCTAAAGGGAAATCTACAAAGACATATGTTAACTCACACAGGCGAGAAGCCTTACTGTTGTGATGTCTGTCCAGCATCATTCTCACTAAAGGGAAATCTTCGAAATCACATGTTAACTCACACAGGCGAGAAGCCTAACTGTTGTGATGTCTGTCCAGCATTATTCTCTCTAAAGGGAAATCTACAAAGACATATGTTAACTCACACAGGCGAGAAGCCTTACTGTTGTGATGTCTGTGCAGCATCATTCTCACAAAAGGGTAGTCTACGAAATCATATGTTAACTCATACAGGCGAGAAGGCTTTTTCTCGTGATGTCTATCCTGCATCTTTCTCACAAAAGGGTAATCTATGAAAACGCTAACTCTCATACAGGCGAGAAGAGCATTCTGAAAAGACATATGCGAACTCACTTTGGTGACAAACCCACTTGAATAGTCTGCAAAGATTTACTCTCTTTTAAGTGAAATTTTGTAATGCACGTGTGATCTCACACTGGCTGATATTCGTTATTCTGTAACATCCTAGAAGCTTCCTTCTGTCAAAAGGGTAGTCTGGAAGAACATTTGCGAACTCTCACAGTTAAGAAACTGTACTTTTGTTCCTTCTGTAATGCTTCTTCTTCAATAAATGGTTATTTGAAAACTCATATGTAGACTCGCACTGGATGAAGCCTAGCTAATATGTTGTGTACTAAGAGGCAACTAGCAAACAATGACATCAATTGCTGAGCTGATATTTGGATTTGTAGGTGAGTGTTGAGTCATTGACGATAATGACATCAATACTTGAGTATGAAAAACACTGAAGTTTATAGAAATACTCACACGGACAGCAAAAAGGTTACTCTATTGTATTTGAAAAACTCCTATTTTTGTAACCTAACTAATATACAGGAATGCTAGAAAACTTTTTCCATTTATTAACCGTATATTTTGGCATGGTCTGCAGGGTGATATTTTGGTCTTGTGACAATGCACTAATTCACCATATCACTAGCGAGTATACAATGAGTGAGTTTCAAATTTTTGTAGATCTTTAAAGGTGCAATTGTACCTTTAAATACATAGATAATAATTTTTATAAATAAGTTTGTTGTACGTACTTGTGAACTTCTTATTATAATTATTATTGCAATATATAATCCATTTATTCATTTACTTATAAAAGATTGAAAGAAAGAAAAAAATATAACATGCATATGGTCTCATAGAGGATCAAATGAAGTTTTCAATGGAGATGAGCATTTGTGAGCCATGAGAGTGAGAAATTAAAGTGTTGTTCACTATTCCTATTGCTCTCCAGAATATAACATCAACAACAAAATTTTAATATCATGAATCTGCTATATTTAATCATCTTCTCCTTGTGAACACAATCTTTTAATGAATCATATTGACATTAGTTTCCCCTGTTGGTAGATGACTTTGTGATGAATATTTTTGTGTTTTATCGGTGTCTTTTCATGTACTCTTTTATTGCTTTATTGTAACAATACAACTATGATATATTTTTTAAAAGACTTTGCTATTATGAACATGTGTATTCGATTGTGTTTATAGTTTTATGTTTGCTAGCTTATTTTAATGTTTTAGTTAACAATATTGTATTTCACTTTTAATAAATGTATTGTCAAAAAGCAGAATCAAACCTCCTGTAATCACTTTGAGAAATATAATCCTTCACATATTTGTATTTCCCATTTCTTTTTTATGATAAATATATCAAGTTATTAATATGAATGTCAGGTTTTGTTTCAGCACTTTTCCTTTCCTTGAAGTATTGTCAGAGGGACGTGTGAACCTTTTAATAACAAGTTTGAAGCACAAAGAAATAAAAGAGGGAAGGAATAGGGAGTTCGATTGTGTTATGGTGATGGGGGAGGGAAGTACAGCAATGTGACCTAGTGGATGCCGCAGCTACTAATAAAATTGTTAGCCCTCGGGCCACCAAATGTCGCGCTAAACGTTGCCTCTTTTCTCAAGTCTTGGAGATAGTCTTGTGTAGTATTCTTTGATCTGAGGTAGAGCAACAAGAAACAACGGCAGAAGCTTGAAGAAAGTGGCAACAAAGAGAGTGTGAAGCTTGATTCCAGGATTGGACAAAACACAGGAGTTCCTGGACTCTGTACACCATAGAGATCAGTATCAAAAGAGGCAACCGTCTCTGCTGTAGGTTGTCCCTCATAACACAAGACAAGATGCTAAGAGATGACACCCTCTCGCTCGCACATCCTCTTGCAGTGAGTAAGGTATTAATGCGGGACGGTCAGTTGTGTTTTGTAAAGAGAGCGGAGTATTGCGTCTGTTGACGACGATCTGTTGAATTCTTCCAGACCGCCATGAAACCACAATCAGAGGCGCGCAACCCCTCCCTCCACACCATTCAAACAGCTCCAAACATCTGGGAAGGTTCACTATCACTATCGCACTTACAAAGACAAGAGGTCTCTCTAACTTAGAAAATAAAGTATGCGTTTTTTAAACTAAACGTAGTGCAAGTGTGCAAACGCTGCACGAAGCTTAGGACGTAGTGAAATGAACTTTATTGTTCGTTAAAGACGTTTACGATTGAATTAGAAGTATGCTCTAGCTAGCATTCAGCTTAAGAACTGAATTATGGCGAGTGATGCTGCTCGTAACAATCACCTGATTTCAACTTGATCTACGTCGTCGCTACAAAAGTGGAGGAAGGCAGAAGACGTGAGGTATATGGGTTAAATGTAGGGCGTTGTATCTTTAGACTACGAGTTATGAGGAACATTTTCTGACTGAGAAGATACTTAGTTATGTTACGGTACAGCGTAGTAGACAATGAAAAATCCCTTTCGGATTTTCTTTAAATGAATTTATTTCACGATTTAGCTGCTCCGACTTCCCACACAAATTATGGGTAGTCACGTTAATTTTTTATTGGACTGCACGTCTAAGCGGCCAAAGCCCTAGGCCAGCAGGAAAGACGTTTCTGCTGGCCTGCGGTCGCTCCCGTCCGTTCGAAGCGTGGGAACTGAGCTTTATCAGCAACACGCTTCATTTGCGTGATTTCTGACCAACCAATAAGGATAAGTAATCATGTCGTCACAGTCACGCCACTACAATAAAATATATGTGATTGGCCATTCCCTCTTCATCTTAATATCCTTTCCAGTCGGTGGCCAAACGAACAGATAATCAGTGTGCGCCCAGACTCACGCGTGCTCAATGCGTGCTTCGTAAGTACTTGAATTCTTGTAATTCAGAGTGTACCATAAGGCCCGCTCCATAGCAGTGCGTCTTCAACGCATGCAATGTTCTGTACTTGTTTTTCTTCTTTAAATACAAATTTGTTGGTGTTACGTTAATATTATAACATGTGCTATATTATTTTTATTGTTAGGAGTGCGTTGAAATGTTAAATCCGCCTTTGTCTTAGGCTCCTTCATCGGAATTGATGGGTTGGTCCCTTGCTTCCTTCTGGAGAGTAAATTAGTTTATAGTCCTTCTTATGGTCTTAATACATTTTTAGATAACTACTATGTTTGAAAATATGACAATATAAACTTGTTGATATTTAAAAATTTAATTCATTTATTACCTGTTTTTAATTTTCTTAATAAAGTTATTTCTTTTCTACATAAGACACATATATTTTAGTCATTTGTTTGAGACAATGATTCACTCATTCTGGCTCTAGCATTTGCACAACTGGTTCCTCGGTGAATTTGTTTCGAGTTAGACATTCTTAATTCGGAATGAATCTACTATTCATATATACTTTTATAATGAATTCCTTGAAAATAATTGTGTGTGGAAATCATATTCTATGATGTATACTTTTATATTTTAATTTTATTTACTTATACTAAATAGAAGAGTTGTGTGACTCTTCTCTTTAGTTTCAGCATTTAAAAGGTCCTGCGAGTCATCGGCGAATCAAATTAAACCCACAAAGAAGAAAAACCAATTAAAGAAAAGGTTGAATGGAAATCAAGAGTACTTCAACTGCTCGCAATGTGATGCTTCTGTCATTTCTGAAACGGACTTCGATCAACGAAGTCGTAGTTCACTTAGATGTTGTCTGTGCTTCATATGTGGAGTTTTATTCAGATGTGATTCTCAACTAAAGAAACTTGAAGCGAGAAACATTTTAGATGTGAATTCTGTGAAGCTGCTTCTCTTGAAAGAGCAGTTTGAAAAGACACAAAGATGGGAAACCATTTAAGTGTACGGTGTGTGATGCCACGTGTTCCGGAGAATGTACTCTAAAAACTGACATGTTTACTCGCACTGGAGAGAAACATTTCAAATGAGAACTCTGTGTTGCTTGCTTTTCTTGAAAAGAAACGAGTATCCAAATTTAACAAATTTAATAAAAAATATTTTAAAGAAAAGTTTTAAGAGCAAAGGGTTTTCTCCACAATGTTCAAAAATGTGAATTCAACAACATAAACGGAGAGATACAAACCAAACAATTAAACTAGGATTGGTGAACCACAAGGTAAGTTTTAAAAAATTTAAAAGTTAATAATGAAAAAGGGAAGAACTGAGTTTCACCACATTGATGAGAACAATGAGCTGCTTTACTTTCTGGGAAGCAAGGGACAATCCCATTAATTTCAATTAAAGTATCAGAAGAAAAACTAGAGAAATGGAGCAAACGTTTTAACATATCCAACTAACAAAACTGATTTGAAATTTTTTTTTGCCAGATTAAATGTAAAGTCCGTTAATGTAATTGAATTGGGAAATGAAAAGACCACTTAAGACTAGAATTAAAGGTTGTAAGTAAAATATATATAACAATATTCTTTGAGTTGTTTCACACCATCATTTATAAAATGGTCATTAATTTGATTAGGAAAATACAAAATAAAAAAACTTTCTATTCAGAATAATGTTTACAAACGTGACATTTATGAGATGCTGTTCATTAAAGGTTTAAAAATTACTATTAATTAACTAAGTGATACCTTAAAGTAACCCGATATTTACAAAATTATATTTGATCAACTTTGATTGTTTCCTGGTTTTATGTTCTGCGACTCTCAGTACGTTCTTTGCTATTTGAATGCTTACACTCACCTCAATTTTGAATGTACCAGTAGTACCTTTTACTGTGATCCTTTAAGTTCGCCTTGACCTTTTACTCGTAATGTTTTTAACTCTCTTGATAAATATACTAATGTGTATTGAAATGTTGTAAATTTTATAAGTTTGAAAGTGTTTCTAATGTTTTTATGTGTTCTATATTTTGATTAGTGGATCTTACATGTATTTCCACTAAGTATACTATAATAAATTGCTTGCTTTAGAAGGGCAATATATATGGATGATGTCTGAGCAGTAGTGAAAAAATGACAATATAACAATGTGAAGAATGTCTTACAGAGAGGAACTGAAACAAAGATGTTTTCTATCCATAGGAATTGGCCAATTTGAAAATTTCAGAGGAATCTAGATGAAAACATTTTTTTCAGAACCTAAAATGCTAAAAAATTGAAGACGATAACAAGTTTTCAATTTTTCTCTCTAAACTTTCCAAAAGTGAATTACAACTATTTATTTGAATGTGACACTATTTAAGATAAAGAAAGCAAAACAAAACAAAACAGTCATGTAAATATCTGTTATGAAAAATAGATAGCTATATTTTTATTAGACCAGATATATTCAGAATTCCTTAATCAAGGATGTGAGTCCTGTAATTCTACATACAGTTACTATTATTAAGTTAAACAAAAATATCAGCTATGTAAATTTCCTAATTTCATATCAGAAAATCAGAATTAAATATTTGTTAAATTAAATTTTTTTAAATTAAATTAAATTAAATTAAATTAAATTTATTGTCAAAAAACAGTACAAACTGCGTATGACCACGTGGAGGGAAAAAAAACTAATTTACTCTCCGGAAGCAAGCANACCACGTGGAGGGAAAAAAAACTAATTTACTCTCCGGAAGCAAGCAAGGGACCATCAATTCCGATCAAGGGCCCTAAGGCAGAGGCGAATTCAAAAAATTCAGCAAAAATTCCTAGATAAGATAACAAGTTAACTGCGAGTCATAATACTAATAGAATGTCAATATGTTTGTAATTTTAAGCAAAAAAATTCCATGTAAGTTATATCGAACTATAGATTATTCTGAGTATAGTGCTTAAAAATTGAAATAACACTAAATTCACGATTTATTGTTACAATAGACCCGCCCCTAGACAAAGCCTAGAGAACCTGTATGATAAATCCGCCTCTACCCGAAGGAAAACCGGAGAAAAACCCGGGCCAGGATGGGGCTACAGAATTTATGTACACAAACGTGCCAATGTTGAGTACACATAAAACTAAATTAATATGAGCCATAAGACAACACAATCATGCAAGAAAATAGTTTTTGAAATTGTTATAAGTTGTTTAAAAAGTACTACAGCAATGGCGTGATAAAGCACAAGACGAATTTAACTTTTGTTAAAATCAATAAATTCTTTTACAGTGTAGAAGCACTGGTGCAGGAGGTAGTTTTTAACCGCGGATTTGAAGATATTCAATTTCATAATATCTTTTATATTCTTGGGCAGGGAATTATATAGAACGATTCCCGAATGGTATGGTCCCTTTTGGCAAAGAGTGGTTGACACTCTAGGGCGATGAATATTACTACTATTGCGTGTATAGTGTTCGTGAACGAGACTGTTTCGTATAAAGCAAGGGTGGTGCTTCAGTAATTCGGTCTTAACAAACACGACCGTTTCATAAATATAAATGCAGGGAAGTGTTAAGATATTTAATTCCTTGAATAAAGGTTTACAAGAGTTTCGGGGGTGAGATTTACAAATTATCCGAACTATCCTCTTCTGAATTCTGAAAGTTTGAATACTCTGACCGGAATTACCCCAGAAGGTAATGCCGTAACGTAAATGGGAGTAAACGTTTGCAAAATATACGCAACGGGAAATACGTGGACTAACTGCGTTAACTAAGATTCGGAATGCGTAACACAATTTGCTTAATTGGGAATTAAGATTGTCAATGTGACAATTCCATTTGAGGTTGTCTTGAATATGGAGACCTAAGAATTTTGTATTTGTAACAGTTTTTAATTGTGTTCCGTTTAAAGAAAGAGAAACCTGGGGTAAAGATTTTGTGATACTATTGTGAAATGACATAGACACTGTTTTGTCAGTGTTTACAATGAGACGATTTGCATGGAACCAAGTCGAAAGGTTAGACAAAACTTTTTGAGCATTGGCGTGTTTACATAGTAAATTAGTGTCATCAGCAAAAAGAACCATTTTGCAATGTGATGTGGATGATGACATGTCGTTCACATACAATAAAAACAGTATAGGGCCGAGAATTGATCCTTGGGGTACTCCGCAAGTAAGTTGCTTTGTTTCTGAAAGACAACGCTTAAGTATTTTATTTTTAGTATAGGATATTTCTACCCGTTGATATCTATGCCATTGATGTGGAAGTCCTNACATCGAAAGCTTTGGATAAGTCAAGAAAAACACCCTGAGGATTTTCTCCACTGTCTAGAGATGTGGTAACATCGTTTAAGAAGGTAAATATGGCGCTTGTAGTGGAAAAGAATTTCCTAAAACCGTGTTGATCGTCAGAGAGAATGTTATATTTTGATAAAAAATCTAGAATGTTCATTTCGAGGGGGGGAAAAACTTAATTTATTTCAAGAAATAATAGTTGTGGATAACAACATGAAAAGATTCTTTCCATTTTAATAATATTCCTTCAAAATGTTGGGTCGCAGTTGGAACGCTGTTCGACATGACTCCGAATAGTTGATACCCCCACATTCTCAAATGAAATCGGAAACATGCCTATAATTACAAACTAATTAGGAGCTAATTTTGAGCTGACATTAAAAATTTTGAGCTCTACCAGAAATAGTCCAAGTTGAATTTTTTAAAAGGGGTTGTGGCCATTTGTTATTCTAGATTCTTCAAAATATTTAATACGAAATTTTATAAGAAATAAAGTTGTAATTCTCTAATTTTTATGAACATTGACTTTCAATCAATTCCAAAGTAAATGATTGCTATAAATTAAGAGTCAAGAGAGTAATTCTCAACCGTCTCTTGGATATTGGAACATTTTTCAGGATAAACATTAATTGTGTACTATTACTTAAATATTTTTGCAACATATTAAAAGACAAAAAGATTAAATATCATGATACAAAAATTTGCCTTTTCTAATATTAACCACTTTTTAAAAAAAATAAATTCCAGGATATATTTTTTACCGTGTTATAACAGTGGTAGTACAATATGTTTCTCAAAATACTAAATAATGTTCGATGAAATTATCAGAGTACAAAATTGAATTATGTCTCCTTTTCCTGTTACTTAGACCTATCTTCAATGGCAAGCTACATTCTCAAGTTTTATCCTTTGTTAGTATGAGAATCTTAACCAAAATTCTTCGAATAATCCTATTTATTCGTGTTGAAACGTCATATTTGTAGATGCTGTAAATAATCTCTGAAATGATATCATATGAAAAAGAAGCTTTGAAACTACAGGACAGAATAAAACACTTACTTGAGTGGTCTGTTCAAAATCGTCGTAATTTAAAAATCTTCACCAGGTCAATAGAAATTCACTACTTTAGTACATAAGTAAATGGCAAAAAGAATCATAAACTGTACGAAATAAAGGTCACATCACAGTTAGATTTTGATAATCTCTCCTTTCAATATCCTCCCATTTCATTTTCTGATCTTCATTAATACAATGATCAAGAATTACACTACTTTTATCATTTATTGTTAACATTCTTCCTAAGAACATTAATTGTAATCTTAACACACAAATTTTTCATTTAATTTTTACCTTTTCTTTTTCTTTTGTTATAACACCACTCGATATTTTCTTATGTTTTTTCCCTATTTCTTATTTTTCATCCCAAAAAAATTAAAAAACCTTGCCTGCACGAAACATGTTAATTGCTCGAAAATGCTGCATTAACTTTTTCATTCTGATATTTTGTTTAATCTGTATCATAATTCACAATTTGTAAAAGAAACTTTAATTGTTTACTAGTACTTTTAAATTCTCTTGTGACGTTTCAAAAGTGAAAAAGATTTTTTATTGGTTTTTTGTTACTTCACAGATATTAATATTTCATTGAACACCTTTGCAGCCTTTGCACTCTGAATGGTTTTTGAAGTAGTCAAAATTATGGTTTCAGTTTTCAGGGTAAAATAGTTTAATGGCTTAGCTTTATATTTACAAAATTTAGTGACATTGATGTGAGTATGACATATCCTCTCTGATATAAGAGAAAGATAAGGATCCGGAGTAGAGTTTTCCTAGACATAAAAAATTGTAATTTTTGTTCCCTGAACTGTAAGGAATAGTTTCCTTGTCAGTCATGCCACTCTTACTTTCATATCTCACTGCACTGTCTAGTAATTAATTATTCATAAATGTTCCCACATTTTCTGTGAATACATCATATTTTGCATATTATTGTGGTACACTGGAAGGGTTCTATTTTCAAGTTGAGTTTTGTCTCCTGTGTCGTTTGACTGAATAAAAAATAATAACATTTGCTCAATTATAAAATTATTTTTGTGATCAATACAAATTAAACAAGACATGTAAACATTTTACTGAATCCATCTCCCACCCTTCGTGCAGGGAGTGTAGAGAAAATGTATTGTTTTAAGTTTTCACCAAATTGTTCTCACCTAATCTCTTGCAGTTATCATACATTTCAGCCTTAGGTTACCAATATATTAATCAATGAGGATTATATTTTAAAAATTCTAAATATTTAAAAGACAAATTTGAATAACTTAAGATTTGTTAATTTTTAAATCACTAAATGTAGTAAGAAATCTAGTGGATTTGGACTTGGAACCTGAGGCAGATTGGGATTTTCTCAGTTTCTAGTTGTTGTTTTTTCTCAAGAAGCAGACTCAATTCGTAACTCTGTTGATACACTGTTTATTCAAAATGAATGAAGGAGGAGACTCCCTCTTTCAGCTTCCTTTCTTGTCTTTAGAAGATTTGCAGTATTAGATGGATCTTTGATTATTTTAAAAATATTATTGATACTTGGGACATTAGTATTTAGGGAGTCCTTGACAATTCATCTGTAGTCATTTGTATTAGGTAATATTTGTTTCAGTTCTGCTTTTGTACTTTTCCTTATTTTCCCCAGGTAGTTTTTATTTTTAGCTATCTGTTGTGAGATGCTGTAATGTTTGTTTACTTGCTCTTTTGATTTTCTACTGCCTCCTTTCTAGGGTTTATATTCTTCATAGCCCTCTCCCTTCTTGGATTTTTTTAATTTTTTTTTTTGTGGTATTGGGATGCCCTTTGTGTACTTTAAAAGTTGCTTCTTTACTTTCTGTTATCAGCGTTCTTGGGCAATGGCATCTACTGTTGTATTATTATTTGATTTTCCCTGATGTATTTATTTCTCACTACCAGAAGAGAGACACTAGTGCGATTTTTTCTTTTCCTGTTAATTTTCAGTGCACCTTGTTGGCTTTGTATATCCTTGTAGCTTGGGGAATGTTAGTTGTTATAGGCACATTTTGTGAAGGTGATAAAGGCCTGTCTAGAAATAACAATGATTGTTATTGTTAATTGTTTATTGAAATTAAAATTTCTAGTAATGGATTCACAATTATCAGTTAAATTTTGTATTATATTAAATTTCTATTCAATCTCCAAAACAAATATTATCCCACCCCTTTTTTTCAGTTCTAAGTACAATTTGAAAGGTTTTCAAATTATACTTATTCTTTGCTTGAGTACCTTCAATAATAATCTGCGTGAGAACTATTGGTTCTAATTTTGTCAGAAAGTAAATGATCATGTAACTTGTACCAATTTCTTTTCAAAGATCTATAATGTTTACATTCTGAATACTATGGTTATCTATATTTTTAATTAAATTCCTTTCAAATTCTCTAAAATTATAGGTTTTTACTTTCTTTATTTCTATTATTTCTATTTTGTCTCAATCCATTAATAAAAGGGATACAATTCTTGAGAATATTGTATATTGAATCTAAGTTATACTCTTAAAATATTTTTCATTTTTAATTATGTTGGGAATTTCATATTTTATGCTATTCTCATAAAAACACTCCCATTCTGGATACGAATAAATTCATAATTTTTACTTTTAGCAGTCTGCTTAGTTTCCCATAGCAGTTTGGCAGTATAGGGTGTGAGATGCTTGTTTATGTATATCTTGTTTTCCCACATATAATCCTTCCTATGTTGATAAGTTACTAGCTTTTTCTTTAATTTATTTACTTTCATATTTAATGGATGTTTTCAAACTGATTTGAATATTCTTCTTTAAATATTTAACAAACCCTATATTTATTTCTGATATGTCCTTCAACCCTTCCCCTTCAATAAAAACACATCAATCTTTGTTTGACTCATAGGTCAGACCTGCAATTTCAACATTATTCTTTATCATATTATATTCTAGAACATTTACTCTTTTGTTCAGTTCAATAATTATTTTGTTTTTCTGCTTTAGCTTTGCTTTCAACATTTTGCTTTGCTAACTTAGAAAGTATGGATAGTCTTCTTAAATGCTTATTAACATATCTGAGTATTCATATGTCAATCTTAGATCATATTCTTGTATTGTTTTCTTTCCAGTCGAGGAGAGGTTTTGTGAGTTATGTGTATATCTAAGAATTTTTCTGACCAAAGCACTATATTGTTTTTTTTTAGTGTGAACTAACTTTTTTGATCCGAGTTGTTCATATTTAAATTGTATTCTTGAACTGTTTTCATTACTGTCAAGTAGAGCTGCGGTGCTGGGATATTGTTGATGAGATTTTATTTTTCATTATTGTGAATTGCAATGAACTTTATTTTCATCCGTTTTTTGTATGTTAAGTTTATATGCATTTTGTTCATAAAATGTTTTTACGGACTGTAATGCTTGGAGGTTTTGAGTGGTTTTGGTAATCAAATCTTATTGATTTGAAATTGATATAATTCAATTCATATATCAGAATATTTTGCTTTTCTTCAATTTGGGGATTTTCATTCAGTAGCCACCGATATAAGAAAAGTTCAATCCAGGACAGACAATAAAGGAGTTTTTTCTTATGATTCTGGAAGTGGTTAATCTGAATTTCAACTTTGCAATTTTTTAATGCTTTTGCATTTTAAGAAAAATTTTAAAAACTTGGAAAAAATACTTTTTTGTTAGTTTTTTGTATGTAACTTAAAACATACTTGTTTCTAGAAAAAAGTTTATGTAATCCACTAAATGATCAGTATTTGCTACCAAGCTTTATTTGCACACTCTCATTACTCCCCAGAATATGTGGTTTTCATTTCAACAAGATGTCTTGCCTGCTATTAAACCTATGTGTACTGGATTTTGAATTGGCCCTGCACAATTTTAGAAAATTCAATTTGACCTGTCTCCAGTCAAGCGTGAAATTTTTATTGTTACCACCAAGTTAGCTTATAATTATAGCAATGTTTCCTGTTTCACTTGAGTAAGTAGGGGTGCTAACGTAGTTGACACCCACATTTTTTCAAAATTCTTTTTGAGGTGTTTCCGGTGGAGCTTTAAATTTTTCATGTTTATTCAAAATACGCTTGTAATGATAAGCACATTTCCAATTCGTTTTGTTAAAGTGTGGGTGCTATCTATATGGATGTTCTTCATTCGAAGGCCCTTTCTTGTTTGAATCTGAAGTGTTTAGGAAAATTGATAATGCACTAGGTGCATTATAGGTATTCATTAGTGTTCAAACTGTTGCATTGAACACATGGACTCAAAGCCTCTAAATTAACATAAATTTAAACCTTTGATAATAATTATACCGTATATTTTTTTTTACTTGATGCATTATAATGGTGANTTGAACACATTGACTTAAAGTTGATAAATTAACAGAAATTTTAAACCTTTGATAATAATTATACCGTATACATTTGTTTACTTGATGCATTATAATGGTGATAAGAAAAATTAGGAGGAGGAGCCAACCAGTTTTTCAGTATCCTCTTAAAATCATAGGTTGAAGACTGAGTGCAGCGGCGCGCTTATTGGAGAGTTAAGTCAAGGTCAATAAAAGACTTATGCTGGAGTGTCCACTGTTTCTCGGAAATAGCAAAAGCAATCAACTTTTTTCTTGCGCTTCAAGTTACTATTTCGGTCCGAGCTTTGCGCTATAAAGTGGATACTCCGGCAAAATGTCATAGATATGTAAATCTTAGTAATATTTGATAGTTCGTAATATTTCACAGTTTTATGGACACTTTACTTAATTTTTATATTTAATCATACGAATGGACAAGATTTATTAATATTTTTGGTATAAACATATTATATGCAAACGTAACGAAACTTGCATTACTAAATATTTTCGGTTAAATGAGTGTCTTTTATAAAATACAACACACATTTCTTTAATTCTTTCGACAGTCAGTTTTTGGTACCTTTTTAGCTGACATATTAAGGACCAATGAGTCTGTATTTTGGGAAATGATTTCAAAAGTATATTACATCATTTACTTCCCTTCTCCATTGTAATTTGTATGAACATCACATAACAAGTTTTGTCTATAACTGAGAAGACATGTGATCCAGATCAATTAATTTCATGGTTAACTCAGCCTTTGCATCATAGCTTCGAGTTGATACTAAAGAATTTTACCTATATTTTGAATTTTTACATTGTTGGAACGACTTCTTAATTGTACTACTTTACCATCCCTTTTTTTATTTTATCTTTCAATGATACAAGTGGACCTTTGGTGACAAGAATGAAAACTGCGAAGTACAAAATGCAACTGACAAAAGAATACAGAGATAATCAGAAACATTTTCATCGCTTGCACCGTGAGTCTGTATTCAATCCTCAAACAAAACAGTCTTCCAGATATTACAAAATCTCACGGAATCTCACACAGACCCGAAATCATATACTTGTGACAACGGAGAAATATTATTTTTATGTGACATCTGTCAAGTATGATTCAGGGAGAAAGGACATCTTAAAATACACATGTGTAGTCATACTGGCCAAGAAACATTTTCATGTGGCACCTGTGAAGAATCTTTCAGTAGAAATAGTGATCTTATAAAACATGAGAATGCACAGTGAAGACAAATCTTTTTCAGGTAGCGTGAGGAATGTATCAATTCGAGATGAAGGAAATCATAATGTACACATGCAAATGTACACTAAAGAAAAACCCTATTTATGTGGAGTCTGTCATTCATCATTCAGAGATAAAAGAAATTTGAGGATACACCTAGTGAATCACATTGGAGAAAATCCTTTTTCTTGTGTCATCTGAAATGTTTGTTTTAGTGAAAAAGGAAGTCTTTAATGTACCTGTACAGAGTCTCGCGGGAGCAAGAGCTTTTTCATACGGCGTATGTGATTTATCATTCAGGAGAAAAGGAAATATTAAAGTACACTGGAAAAAAACGTTTTTTGTGTGAACCGTCATTGATTATAAATGGTTTTCTTAAGACACATGCGAACTCACACCGGAGAAAAACGTTTCCATCTGGTATCTGTCAAGCAAGATTTGGTCTAAAAGATCTCGGAAGGTGGACATGAAAACACATACAAGAGATGCATCTTTTTCATGTTTTCTGTCTTTCATCGTTTACAGAAAAAGAAAGTTTTGAGATACACAAGCGAATTTACCCTTGAGAAGAAACTATTTTATACGATATCTATGGAGCATAATTCAGTAGAAAAAGAAAATTAAAGATTTTGTTCTTACATGTTCTTATTGCAGTAAGTCCTTTTTTGTATTTAATTTCAAATCCTTCATTTATAAATGAAATACATCTAAATGAAAACATACGATATCTGACTGGAGAAGATTCTTCAAACTTACACTGATCAGAAAATGTCACACTAGAGCTTTGAGGAATTTCTATGAGAAGAGTTTCTTTGGTAATCCCGCTTATTTAAGTTGAAAGTTTTTGTCCTAATTCATAATAGCACAATCCATCCNCCATTCATCCATCCCTGGCGCGACAACCCTTGTAGGGTTCGGGCCTCTTCCACGACCTTCCTCCATTCTTCCCGATCTCGCGCTCTTCTCCTCCAGCCTCGGACGCCCAGTGCTCTTAAGTCCTCTTCAACCCCATCCAGCCATCTCGCTCTCGGTCTGTCTCTTCGTCCCCCGTCGCCCCCCCGGCCATTGTTGCCATACTATTTTTTACTACTCTTTTCTCAGATATACGTTCCAAATGACCCATCCAGCGGATTCTACTTGATTTGACCTCTGCAACTATCGTTGGCTCTCCGTACAGTGCATACAACTCTGTGTTCATTCTTATCCTCCATTTTCTTGAACCGGTCCTTAATTTCTCCGCAATATTTTCCTTTCCCAGGTGTTTAACATCAACTCATCTCGCTTCGTAAGGACCCAAGCTTCGGCTCCATATGTCACCGTCGGTCGAATACGGTATATAGTCTTTTTAACATTTCTTGAAATATTTTTTGAAGCCAGGCAACGACTCAAGCCAAAGTAACTCCTGTTACCTTCTTGTATCCTCCCCTTGATTTCTACACTGGTGTCATTTTTTTCCGTGATCCTCACTCCAAGGTATTTAAAGCTTTGCACCCTTTCAAACACTGAAGATCCCATTCTAAGCGTTCTCCTTCCCTTTTCCTCTTGTGTCATCATAACCATATATTTTGTCTTCCCTTCATCCACGGACGTCCCTACTTCAGCTGCTTCTTTGAGGACTTTCTCGTTTCGTTCCATAACATTTACATCATCCGCAAAAGGCCAGAAAATGGATCTTTCTGTCGAAGAGAGTCCCACCCGGATTCATTTCTATGTGCCTTACAACATCTTCCAACACGATGTTAAATAGGACCGTGGAACACGGATCCCCTTGTCTGAGACCTCTTTCCACCACAAACTCCCGAGATGTTTTGTTTTGAATTAGCACCTTGCACTTTGACCCTTTTAACGATATCCACGCGAGGCGCACCAACGTCACAGGAATATACAATCTCAACATCATGTCCCGAAGTTTACCTCTTCTTACATTATCATATGTCATTTGATAGTCTATAAAGAGTTGGTGCACAACTATCCGTAACTCCTGGCACTTCTCCAATATTGTTCGTACAGTGGAGATTTGGTCGATCGTGGAACGCCCCCTTCTAAATCCACTAAACGAGGTTCGTCCACTTGCTCCGACTCCGGAATCTGTAATTCCCATATATCCTCCTCCTCCTCCTCCTCCTCCTGCGTGTCGTCCCTATTTAGCACTTCTTCAAAATACTGGGCCCACCTTTCAAGAATTAAGCTCTCTTCTCCCACTAAATTCCCATCTTCTCCGGCAACCATCACCGCTCGTGGTTGGAATCCATTACGTTCCCGCTTTATTCTTTCATACATTCGTCTTCTACCTCCCATCTCCGCCATCCCCTCTATTTCTCCCATCTTCTGCTTCTCCCATTCTCGTTTCTTCCTCTTGAATATTTTCGTGGCTGCCCTTCTTTTATCACTATATTGCTGTGCAGTGTTCCGGGTTTTTCTTTGCAACATT
>NNCF01131509.1:82357-155612 GCA_002313205.1 Laupala kohalensis | reverse complement strand
TATATATATATATATATATATATATATATATATATATATATATATATATATATATATATAGGGTGCACCCAAGTTAAAATACTTGTTCTCTGTGAAAATTTTTTACATTCAGTTCTTGTCTCAAGGTTTTGACGGTTGGGGTCACAACGTGGAGTAATTGTTAATTGGAAACTAGACTTTTACGACGACCACGTCCAGCTGTGAAGGACGTTGCCACTGGAACGTTCGTTCTAACCAGAGTAGGTCAACACATCTTCATTGGAATTCTTCTCAAGATACATTACCCACCATTGCACTGCATGGAATATCATTTTAATATTGTATACAATGAGTATAGTTTTCGCTCAACACTACTAAAATTACAAATACAAATGTTGCTGCAAACAAGAGAACAACGAAATTACGTGAAGCAATATTTACGAAAGTTGTAAACTTAGGGTTTACCAGTGTTGACTGTGGACCAGGAGCAGCTCCGGAGTGTGTAGTCCAATCACCAGGTACATTTTACCTGGAAAAAGATCCGAAAATAATGATATTTTAATATGTTGTATGTGGCTATTCCGTGGAGTGGAATCCAAGTTTTCCAATTCGAGAACCCTGTGCAGACTTCAGGGCAGGCAAAAAAACTCGAAATTTTCGGATTTCTTTTCAATTTTTTCTCATAATTCATGAATAACGCGTTCTAGCCGAAAACATTCCACAACAAAAGTTAAAGACCATTACATTTCCTACAATGTGCACTGGTTGAAGTTGTTTTAAACCAAATACGTACTGAGATATAGGGCTTCAAAGTTAAAAGAAAAGTTCAAAAATGGAAACACTGTGAAGAATGTGGATTTTTCCCTAGTAACTTTCATCTTGCAACATTTCTATATGAATAATGTTCAGTAACCTAAACAATAGGAACGCTTCTCTTAATGAGATGCTCATTTCAGAATAAATAACACTATAATTATCGATGTATAAAAACGTATTTTATAAAAATGTATACCACTTGTATGATATGTGAATATATTAACAAGTAGAATATTGATAAATTATTACAAATTAGTCATTAATATTAACTCATAAAAGCCTTGATCTCGATAGCAAGCCGGCATCTCGCGTAGGTGCAATTTGGCTAGGTAGAATTTGGATTTTATAACAGTTGGAAAATATTCGGTAGTGAAGATTCGAAGATCTTATCTGTGTTCATGTTTTCATCGTAGTCACAAGAAACTTTAACCCTGCTTCCGAAATTTGGCGTGGTGTTGCTTCGTCATCTTTGAAAACACTAACAATGCCAGACAGACGACGGTTTTTCTCATAAATAGTGAAACCTTTCACATATCCTTGTCCAAATGGGTTCGGTTTAGTGTCAAACCCGCTTGCTGCATGAAAAAAGAAGAATATCCTGAGTATTGTATTTGCACGAAGCTAAAGAATCCAAAACACTGGAGAGCATTACATCACTCACTCTTCAGAAAAAGCGTTCTTTTGAGATGAGCCTTACTAAGAGATCGATGTCATCTTCATCTGTGATGGTAACACTCTCGAAGTCAGCAGCCTTAGATATTACATTTTTCACTGACATGATATGTGCATCTTCTATTGCTTGCTTTACCTCGATACCCTTTGCTGCCACATTAGTCATCTGCATTGAATTATCTTATTGGTGTTTTTGGACAGAAATTTTTCTTGTGACAGTGTAACGATCGTTGTTAACAAAAATACAAATTTTGTGGGCGATTGCAACAAATCCCGGCGGTATAGTTCAGTTGCTTTCGTGCTCTGATAAGCGACGTCACTAGGGCTACTACGGCATTACACCCAAAGTATCTGTACGTAGTCCACAAAGACCACGCACATTTTCTGCTGCGAAGGTCTTCTTCTTGTACAGAAGTGAATGCTTCGTACTACGCTGACATTTGCGCTTGCGCACACCTTCCTCATAGAAGAGGTACATGGGAAGGGTGCAAGGTCGAATCTGAATAAGTCTTTGAGGTCATCATCAGACTGTTTGGTAATGCAAGCTCGTTGAAAGAAAGTATGGGGGTCGACTGTAAATTTTTTGTTTTTAATTTTCACAAAACTAGAAACTGAGGCTAGAGTTAACACCTTATTCTTGCGTTTCAACTTCACTTCTTCAAAATTTTCTCCTACCATTTTCTTAATGCAGCAAATGCCAATTCCTCGCGCATAGTGACAGTTCACCCATTTATGAGCAGTAGCTCCTGTACTGAGTTACACAAGATCCTGTATTTCAAGGAAAGATGGATGTTCAGCTAACCAACCACACAGCTTTTCATTATCCCTGGTTACACAGAAAGGTCCATATCTGTATGTTCCTGAACGTACTTCGATGAACATCTCTATCTGTTCACAGATGTGTTGGAGTCACGGCATAATAACAATCCATCGAGAAAGCACATTGTCAGTTACACCGCGTCCACGAGTCATCCCGCCATAACTCTTCATCGCTCTCATTAGAACCTGATCTATGTTCATGTCCAACCATTTGCTAGACTATAATTTATCAGTTCGGCGAATAGTGAAGTAGCCTCCTGCAGTGAACTTGTGATATTCATCAGAATCCATTTTATCTTCCAAGCTGAGCATGTCTTGGAGGTAGAGGCATGCTCTCTTCGCATAATTCAAATGACATGCTGCATGGAAGTAGGGTATATCTCCGACACATTAAATGTGCAGGTTATAGTTCCCCATGCGTTCAGCTTGAATGAAATTTGTTATTAGGGTACGCATACGGAAGTATTGAATAGCGTAGCTGTTGGGCCACTTTTTTCTATTTTCTTCAGCATTGATGAGAATTTGACAGTCAGTGCATGGAACACGGGATAATCATACATCGCTGGATGATTAGACGTGAAATGACCCTCCACAGAACGTCCTGGGGGGGAGGCTGTTGTAGTTCAATTTATCAATTTAGAGACCCCTATCATTACTACTATATTATTGTCGATATAGAAATGTTGAAAGATACTAGGGAAATTCCTCATTTTTCGCAGTTTTTCGAGAATTTTGACTTTTTCGAAACTTTGAAGCGCTATATCTTGGTATGTATTTGGTTTAAAAACACATTTAACAGGTGCAAATTGTAGAAAATTTAATACTCTTTAACTTTTGTGGTGGTATGTTTTCGACTAAAACGCGTTTTTTATGAATTGTGAGAAGAAGAAAAACCTGAAAAAATCCGAAAATTTCGAGTTTTTTTGACTGCTCTGAAGTTTGCATAGACTTCTCGAATCGGAAAATTTACACATACCCACATACAACATATTAAACGATTATTAACATCGGACCTTTTTTCAGGTAACCCGAATTTTATGTACAGGGTGACTGGACTCATGAGCCAATTGTCACTCTGAATACTTGAACAGAAATATCTTACAGATACGATGTCTTACTCATGGGTATTGCGCAGTAAGCTTCCGAAATGAATAGTAGAGACCTCCATCTACTGAGCTGCCTACTCAGCTGGTCGAACGGGCAAAATTCCAGCGATTAGTATTCAACCTCGTGACCTTCTGTGTCCGAAGTTCACAGTGGTCAGTGATGGGTTCATTCGTGTTTTAAAGAAGTCATAGACGAATGGTGTTTGGTGTAGTTTAACTTGGTCAACTTGAGGAGTGCATTGCGTATCCACAGTTTCATGCTCATGACAGATCACGAGCTACGTCAGCGAGGAAAACTACCTCCTTAACATCGAGCTCCTCGGAAGACACACGCGCTTCTGCGTTGCGCCGGTCGTATGACGTCACGTGCCAGCTGTTTGCTACGTAAGTAACGACGGCGCGTGCACAGCACGTTGATGGGTTATTTATGAACATGTTTGAAGACGCGGCATCTTGGCGCTATTTATCAAAATTTTCTCCTACAGTAGTGCAGGGGAAGGTGATTATTTTGGGGTGATGACATAGTAATAGTATGAGCTTATTGCTACGGTCTTGTGTAACACTTTGCTTCGCAATAATACGAAGGTTCTGAGAATGCATGTCAAATGGAACAGGAGTGGAATTTCTTTCAGAACTGTGCAAAAAATGAATGAAAATATGTGATTAAATTTATTATTAATTAAAAAATAAAATAATAAAAACAATTTATAAATGAAAATTAAACTTGTTTCCAAAAATAATTCGTTAAAAACTGCTAATATAAGTTATTCATTTATAAATTGTTTTTATTATTTTATTTTTTAATTAATAATAAATTTTTTACAAATATCCTGGATAGAACCCCGGAGGCCCTGACGGGCATGCCACTGTTGTGGACGGATATCTTCAAATTATTAAAATAATAGAAACACGTTTATAGGAAATGTTAATGTTTAATGTACCTTTTTAAACCTTAGAACTGAGTTTTTGTTTAATAGACTCTCTAGGAGTGCCCAACAGGGAACTACATAGCGCAAGTTCGGCACTGAGCATTTTTTAACGGAGGAGAGGAGGGAATTTTCATTTTAGGGATTTCTTTGTTTAGGAAGGAGTGATTTTTCTATAATGATCTTTTAATCGTGTATTTTACTATATATTCTTTAGTTGGTTTGAAGCAGGAACATACGATTTTGGAATTATCGTGACTTTCACGGAATTCGGGAAGGCATTATTCAAGACTCGGGGAAGGAGGGATTTTCCGTACTACAAGTTTCAAGCTATTTTCATTTATCTTGGGAGGACTGTCCAATAATAAAATTTCGATAATGCGTTTCATAAATCTGTTTTAGAATTTTTGAAATTTCGTTTCCTAAAGTAGTGTACACAAGGGAATTGGAATTATATCTTAATAATAATAATAAATTTATTGTCAAAAAAGCAGTGCAAACTGCGTATGACCACGTGAAGGACAATAAACTAATTTNNGGATGGGGCTACAGAATTAATGTACACAACCGTGCCAAAGTTGAGTACACATAAAACTAAATTAATATGAATCATAAGACACAACATAATCATGCAAGAAAATAGTTTTTGTAATTGTTATAAGTTATTTAAAAAGTACTACAGCAATGGCGTGATAAAGTACAAGACGGATTTAACTTTTATTAAAATCAATAAATTCTTTTACACTGTAGACACACTGGTGCAGGAGGTAGTTTTTAACCGCGGATTTGAAGATATTCAATTCCATAATGTCTTTTATATTCTTGGGCAGGGAATTATATAGAACGATTTCCGAATGATATGGTCCTTTTTGGCAAAGAGTGGTTGACACTCTAGGACGATGAATATTATTACTATTGCGAGTATTGTGTTCGTGAACGAGACTGTTTCGTATAAAGCAAGGGTGGCACTTCAGTAATTCGGTCTTAACAAACACGACTGTTTCATAAATATAAATGCAGGGAAGTGATAATATATTTAATACCTTGAATAAAGGTTTACAAGAGTTTCGGGGATGAGATTTACAAATTATCCGAACTATCCTCTTCTGAATTCTGGAAGTTTGAATACTCTGACCGGAATTGCCCCAGTTTGTAGGAGAATGTATTTTGTTCTACCCACTAAAGCCATTTTATGGATTTAGAGGAGGTTTTTTTATCTTTATCTTTTAAGTCACTTAAAGGATTATTTGGAAGGGATTTTTTTAGAATAAAATTTTAGTTGTTCAATTTGCTGAATCAGCATAGAATTTTTGACATTTTGTTCGCTTAAGTTGTATGTACTTAAAATAATAAAACAATAAAAGATAAATTGTGTTATCGTTAATGTCACTGAATTTGGGAAGGCTTTCTGAGAGACTTTTGGGGAAATTTTTCAAGAATACTTCCATTATGCAGTGGTTAAATTTTCATAAAAGGCAGCTCACTTTTCATTAGCGTATGGGTTTTTGACACTGAGCAGATGCAACCATTCCTTTCATTTACAGTGTTGTTTGGCTGATCGGTACAGGGACTGGTGGATGATATCATCTAGTAGTGTCCGGATTTAATTTAAATTCATTCTGAAACGCTACTCATTTATGTTGAAGGATAATACATATTTGCAGTAAAGCTCGTGTTGAAATGTTATGTAAAAGTTTCATTTTACGTATTATTCATGTTTGTTATGATATTACGTATCTCACAAGATTCTACACGTTGTAAATATTTTAATGGAATTGCGGAATTCACTTTGTTTTAGTTTACAGATAAACGTTTAATAGTACGTTTTAATGTGTAATATTTGAGTGAACACATTTTACTTTCCTTCCTGAAATTCCTAGTCATTCTGGATTCTACTTCCCGATTCTCTTTTCAATTAAATAAGGAAAATTATGATGTTCCTGAGAAACCTACTACAAATAAGGTGACGCACTCCATCTTATCGATATTTTAAAAATATATTGCATCGATCATTTGATATATCCAAAGAAAATATCGATATATCGGGATTATTACACGTAATAATGATGAACTTGTTTAACGGTACTAAAAATACTATTTCGGAAAGGACATTTCATTACATTTGCTTTTGTCAAATATCGCAATAAAGAAAATTTACAACCGTACTATCATAACGTATTTTTTCGCTAGACTATAAAATAACATTAACAAATATATATTATTTCTGTATTAACAAATAATTACTTCATTAAGTAAATAATTTATCAGACAGACATAATTTATGATGAATCAACAGAGGGATAATAGAGTTAATGTACTTTATTGGTGCCAATACGGAATTTTATCATTTATTTGAGCTAAGGACTTTGAGAAAAGAGAGCGCCAAAGAAAATACGATATTGTAAATATTGTTCATAGATCAAATAATATTAGTTCCAATTTAGAATGAAAGAATAAAACTTTATGAGTATTAATTCAAAAATAATGTATGATTTAATAATTTGTTATTCAAATAAATTGTTTCGGATCAATGAGCACTTGTAATCACCGAAATGTGAACGTAAAATCCACTAAATGTGCACTTATCACCTATGAATGCATTCCAACAACAAACGTCCTCAAAACAAGCACTTATTTTCAATATATTCAAATACGAAAAAATGTAACTGGAAGAGCTCTACGTACTATGTAAAACTATGTAAAATAATCCCCATCATCTTAATAACATGCAGTTGTAATACATTATAAAACAATTTTTACTACGGATATAAAATAAGTTTTACTGACGAAAAGCAAGAAAATCATCAAATATATGCATTAATAACTATAATGGGACAATCAATATAAGTAAGCATACGACGCAATTTTTACTTGCTTTTTGGCAAAAAATATTTATTTAAATATATCTTCACATAGTTGTATATAAATCTTGATGCATTGTCATTCTTAAACTAATTGGAAGAAAAAGAAAAGGCGGAATCTCCCCATTGCGATTGCTGTAAATTGATTGTTTTCGCCCTGAGCATATTCACATCAGGGATGCGATACAACACCCGCAAAAGTGTTCATGTTGTGAATTACAGATTTTTGTAGTGAATAATTCCAGACTCTTTCTAGTGGTAATTCAATAATAACTAATGCCAACAAAGTAAGATTTCAATCTCACTCGGTTTCAGACTTTTATCTCTTACAGTGTTTTTAAATTTAATGTTATCAATGTTAAAATTTAATGTTAACGCTCCTCAATTACCAAGTTATCAATGTTCTTAAAAATTATATTATAATTATTAATATTATTAAAACACATCAAATTTTTTAAAAAATGTCGTATTCGATGCTTCAATTTCAATATCGATACATTGACATATAGTTAAAATATATCGGTCAAAAATATCGATACATGGAAAGAAAAATATCGTTCTTGTGATATATCAATATTTTTTCAACATTCCTAATCATCCGTCCGCGGATTCCTAAAAATGTGATCTACGGAAACCCTATTCTGTAACATGTGTACGTCATAGTAATCGGGAACTCGCTTTAATGGAAACCAGATATCGTCTTCCATAAGTTTTCATGTTAGTTAGTGCAAAGTTCACGCAATTAATATTTTTGTTGAATATATCGCTTTGATATTTTTACTTTCTTTTGTGATTTCGGTTTAATACCTGGATGAGAGAGAATTCTGATAATATGGACCTTGACTTAACATACGTAGGTAAGTCAATAAATAAGTTGCAAAAACTGGATAAAGGCAAAAGTAACTTCCTGACATTCATTTCACTTTTCGCCATAATCACCCTGTTCATTCAGACACTTATCCCATCTCTTTACAAGACCATGAAAGCCGGTGCCAAAAAAGTCTTTTGGTTGCTGTTGCAGCCAACAAGTAACCTATTGCGTTACTGCATGACCAGTTTCAAAATGACGGTCACCCAAATGATTTTTCAGGGGCCCAAACAGATGAAAATCATTGGAGGCTACGTCGGGACTGTACGGTGAATATTCCAAGCTCATCCATATTATTAATGACATATAGTTCCCACGCACATCTAAATCTTGCTCAACATATCAATGGCTTATCATGTACCTTTTTTTCCACCTCTCTTTCCAATCTCTAGGTCTAAATAGTGAATAATCTCTCGAATATATTTCAATACGTTTTTTTAACATACACATTTAGTTAGCTTGTCATATTTAGAGCGTCGTATACAAGGTACTTTAAGATACTTTATTTACAAGAGCGAAAAATGACAAATGTTTCTGGGTTTAACTTTTCAATTTTACTTGCTTTTTTATTAAGAAATGTTTTTCGTATATAATTGGAGGGCCCTTAAAGAAACTCAAATCTTGGGTTCTCGGGCAAAATGCCCCCATCGCACCCCCCACACCGGCACTTCGATAATGAACGACGAATTTGGGACCGACCCGAAATTTTAGGCTTTTTCGTGGCCCAATATTTCAGGCCCTTCTGGCATGTGTTTCCTGTTTGATAGTAATGAGTTATTTTTACTGCAGTTAAAATAGTTGGTAAAAACTGCTGTCAATGCACTTTCTGACATTTATTCATTTAATTTACAAAGCTTTTTATGCTCTTAGGAAATTTCCTAATTTGACCAGTGTCTTCTTGTTGATGGTAGGAAGACTGTTAGTTTTTTATCATTATCACATAAGTTTAAACAATAATATAAATTATACTTTATTATGTTTTATTTTCAAAAAACTTAACTTGTTTGATATCAAAACCTTTATTGGTCATCTATTTAATTATATTTTTATGTTCTTTGTGCATAATATTTATTTTATTGGATACCGCACTCCTGATACAAATTTTAAAGAACTAACAATATAATCCATACTAATATATAAATGCGTAACGTGAAAGTGCGTCTGTCTGTTTGCTACCTGATCACAGATAAACTACTGAACCAATCGTGATGAAGTTGGGCAAGGAAATAGTTTAGATGTCCAGGATGAACGTAGGCTATCTTTCATTTTTTAAATGTGTGATAAGAAAGAGAGAAATGATTTTTCACAATAAATTTCAATAAAAACGAGGAAAAAGAGAGCTATATTTGCTTATGCTGCGTAAATGGTTAGAGATAGGTGACAACTATGAATGGCAATATTGTTTTTCTCAAAGAGTTTTCGAAAAAAGTTCGTGACAGCATATATCTATCTAGAAAAATTAACCTAAGTAATCTGTAAATCGTTTTTAAAGCTGGAAGTATTAAAAAACTTCAATTTAGGAGAATAATTTAAGAAGGAAAAAATAAATCATGATCAAATTTAGTGGATTGTTTGGCTTCTGCATTTAATATAGATAATGTCTTTAAATCGTTTAATTTTGAGTAATAGTTTAGATTTTACATGAATTTTAATGAAATGGCGCGGCCGCGTCATTTCTCGGAATCGAAAATTCGTCCGGCGCGGTTCTCGGGAGATGGTGTAATGTATATTTTCAAGTTTTGTATTAAACTTGTATTATTATCAATTTGAAAATTTAAGATGCTGTACATGTTTTTTAAAAAACAGTAACTAAAAGTATTTTGACCTTACAATTTATATAGCTTTTAGTTTCGCCTGAGTAAAAGAAGATTAATCTAAGAAAAATCCGGGACTACGCCGGGTAATCAGTTAGTTTACATTTATTTCAGACGATACTCAAGATATGGTTCTTGCATTTCGGGACAACCCAAAGTATTGCGGGCTAAACCCAAAGTATTTCGGGGTAGGCGTAAAGTTATTTTGGGCCGGCCTGAACTTATTTTGAACCGACCTAAGTTATTTCGAACCGAAACCAATAATAAAGTGTTCAGCCTAAAAATTATTTCAGGCCCTTCTGCCATGGGTAGAGGTTGATATTTCTGCCATATGCAGTGCTTGGTGGGGCTTCAGACAATACAAATTTACGAATGTAATGCCTACTATACCTATGGTTAGACAAACACTGTAAGTAGTGTATGTAGAGTTTCATATAAAGTCAGTAGCATACTGTAGAAGTCAGTACCTATTTGCGTCCGCGCTGCCTACTTTTCCAGAAATTGTCCACTGTGCAGCTGTGGGTCGGGCTAACCCCACTAAACTTGGTGGAGAGGAGCGGGAGCCTAACTGGCATATACATGCTAGGTTTAAGTAATATGAACTTACCAGGGACCTAACTACAGCAATTCAACACGTGACAGGAAAACGTTAATTTTGAAAGATAAGCCTTCCGCAACTAAAGCAAGAGAAAAATCTAGGGGAAACGTGATACTAAGATACAGGGACTCACCTCCCATAGCTTAGAGGTGTCATGGGGCAGATGAAGAAAAAGAGCACTTCATTTAATACTGTACACGTGTAAGCAAGGTGGGAAAATAACTTGTTCAGCCCATTTTGGTCAGACAGTAAGAAGCACAAAATTGTGATTAGGATGAGGTAGTTAGGGGCATAATTGCTACATCCCAGCACAGTTTGGGGCACATGTATAACGCTAGAGCAGAAATATAAGAAGAAAACACGAGGGAAATGTGTATATCGCTACTTTCAGCCTGTTGAGCAAACGTATTGGAGAAAAGAGGTTGTAATTTGGAACAAGAGCCCAGAGATAGAGAATTGGCGTACACCTGACCGCAAATAAGAAAATAGACATTTAAGGCGTTGGTGAAGGTGTGGTAGACGCAGTAGTGCTGAGATTTGGTGAGGGAATACAAGGGTATACCAAACAGTGCCCTGCTAAGTTTGAAGCGCGTGTGATCCAAAGGGACGGCCATATTGAGAATTGCCACGTGTTGGAGAAACGTGCATTTCACAAAAAAATATCTCTCGAACTACGTGATCGAATTAGACCGGGCGAGTGGCACAGAAAACGGGATATTGAACAATATTAAATAATATCCCTGTAGCAAAGGGCATTGCTCTGTTTTAGGAGATATAATCAAAAAGTAACCATCGCTTTCACACATTGCATCTGCACCCTCAACTATGAGTGCGACGTGGGTTAGCGAGGCATTACAACTATCAGTCGGTGCCTGAAGCAGGAGTAGCACTGGGACCAAAGGGCTGCAGACCGGAGACGAGACCACGTGTGAGGTAAACAAGACTTTTTTTAATAATAGACAACATCATCTAAACGATTGAGGAATCAGGCAGAAATAAACAGGGCGACAAGCATTGAGCGATGGATAATAAACAGGGAAGGAATGTACGTAGTAAAAAGATGGTGATGAAAGCACGGTGAACAGAACCGCAGGACTGTACAGAGAAAGAGGGTGGAGGGTGGAGAGTGTCAAGGGAAAGTTGTGGGATACGACTGATAATAATGAGGCGACGAGTGGTGACACTGGTAGTGAGAGTGGAGCAAGAAAAAGGAAAAAAGGGCACTCAGTGTTTATGCGGCATATCATGAAGATATAGAGGATTCTACATAATTATAAAGTATGTAAGATTATAGGTGATTCATTGGCAAATTGGATGAGGCGTTGATGAGACTCTAGGACATAAATATGCATGAGGATGAGGAGATAAATAAACTATAGAGAGAGAGGAATGCAGGGGAAAAACTGAGCGTCGTCTCGAATTCAAAATAGAGAAAATGATGAATGCAAAATTCAGCAATTTTGAAGATGTATTATTTGGCCTGGTAGGATGATTTCTATATGAACTAAACGAGATGATAGAAAGGGAAATGGAGCACAGGACGCAACAGTGTCGCATGGGATTAGAAAAGACAATGCAGCACAACAAGGAAAAAGATATAAATGTAATTGATGAAAGGGCTAATTAGTTACAGCAAGGAATAACATCACGGTTGGCGCACGCCATAGATGCTAAGGGAAGGAAATGCGGCGAGGTCAGGAAGAGGTTCAACAACGAATGGAAGGGAATATGTTAGAAGTGAAAGAAGTGTTCAATGAAAGGTTCGAGCGACTGGAAGGAAACATACGGTTGAGGGAGTAAGTAGTAGACAAGTGGACAGAGGTTAGTAAACGAATAGGGAAAGGAATAACATGTATGCAGACTCAGACAGTGGAGACATATACGAAGGTAACGGAAGGTCGACCAGTATGATAAAGTAGAAAAGAACCACGCCTTGTTCGCAGAAGGGAAGACGAAATGGAAGTTATGGAAAAGGATATCATACAGCATCTACATGCAGGAAAAATTAATACGCGGATTGATGTGACTAGACATACACAAAAAGGTGATATTTTATTAGTGGTTCCAACAGTGCAAGAGGAAACAAAAATAATAACAGCGTTGAAAGAAACAGCGGGTTTTCGGGTTCAAGATTGTGCCAGACGGCGACCGCGAATTAAAATTTATGGAATAAACAAGGAAGAAAAGGAAACAGATTCCTAGCAACACTAGGGGATAAAAATTTTGACGCTGATGAGGATCGCCGGGCATTCCTAGATGCTACTCGAATATTACATCATGAAAAATATGCAAATACATCGCTGGAAAACTGGGTGATTGAAATTACGGGGACCTCAATGAGACATTTGCAAGAAAAGGGACGTGCCTATGGACCATTGAAAAGCTATAAAATACAAGAGGAAATAGTACCAATAGCGTGTTACCGGTGGATGACAAGGCAATATGGCACGAATATCTAAAGAAAAGGGAAGAGACCTGTAGTTAGTGTGGTCAACAAGGTCATCAATATAAAGACTACGTACAAGGATGATGGGAACCTCTACATAAATTGTAAACGGAGGAATATACCACACAATCATGAAGTGAATGACAAAACGTGCCAGGAGTATTTCGCAGCATGTAAGAATTTGGAAAAACGATTAATTATGCAGCTTAAAATTGTACAGAAAAATATTCACAGGGGTCAACCGTAGAGTTAGGACAGTATGTGCAGCAAAAAGGATTCCAAGTGGCATGCATCCAGGAACAACTGAATTGAAGAAGAAAGTCAATGTATGTACCAGTGAAATTTCATATGGTACATCGAGAAGGATTTTGGTCGGTCATGTATATTAATGATGAGGATGCCCAAATTATGGGACTGACAGATTTAACAGGATATATGTATCGAACAATATTTTATCAGAAGAATAATGTGGACTTAATAATAGTGAATATGTATTGTCAGTTCATTAATGATATACAGCGGGACATAAATGTATTAAAGAAAATATTGTTTGCTATGCGACATAAGGAAATCTTAATATGTCTCGATTCGAATGCTATATTGAAATTGTGGAGGGATAAGGTAACGAACTCACGTGGACGGAAATCTGAAACAATTATTTTAGAAGTAAATTTAATACCCCAAAATACATATGGTGAAAATACTTTTATCGGGAAAAAGGGATCTTCCATCATCGATTTGTTATTGACAAATATCTGGCGAAAACATGAAATACTCAACTGGGAAATAGTAGATGGCATAGAAAGCGAACATGCTGGGGTTGTGATAACGGTGGCAAGGAAGGAGAGGATGGATTGTTTGAGTATTTATTTAGTCTTCTCAGCTATTTTTTACATGCATATAAAATACATTGTACAACAATATAAGAATTGTTCATTATAATGAAAATTATAGTAATAAATACAGGACAGAAAGAATATTATTGAACGAAGTTCATGGTCAACTGGAAAATATTAAAACTCGAACAGAATAAATGGATAACGGACGTAGCGAAGATTACACGAGACATTGAGGTCGAAGAGACGGTAGATTGTTTACAATTAGGCATTCTGAGAAACAGCTACGACTGGGGAACTGAGCAGGTGAAGATGAGAGGGAAGACCTGGTGGAGAAAGGAGTTAAGTTGTACAAAGAATCTTTATGAGGTACATACTGCCCTAGTGCATTTCTCGTGAGTAGACCATGAAGGTCCGACGTATGTGGAAACATATCCCAATGTTAAATGTATAAGTGATAAACAACATCCTTCAACACGATGGTCTATACTGCGCTTCGTTGCTAGTTGTAAGATAGGTACCAGTATAATGGCAATAGCGAAATAATCGAAGTAACTGTGTTTCTTCTTGAACCCGGTAATGCAGGTTGAAACACTTGGCTGCCGTCGTCTCTCGTCACTCTATAGAGCTGCTACCTAAGCTCACGTTATCTTGGAAGTCGTTGTTTGTTTATATTGCAACCACCACAGATGGTGTCATGTGGCTTCGATTGCGCAGTAACCTGAATAAAAACATGTGACAGTATACAGCGTATTGCATTTCTCTCCGAGGCACCATTCTGGGCCAGAGTTGGAGTTATTTCTTAAGTTTTGCGTTCAACAGACGAGAAGTTATGGAAAGTTCAGCGATTTTACCTCTTGGACGTATTCCGAATCTGTGACGAAAACACCCGTCCTGTAATAGAGGGATCAGTGGTATCAAGGTATGGGATATTACATCTCGGAATTCTTCGAAATGATACTGAAAGTATATTAGTGTTCTTAGTCACTTGTTTGTGCATCTTACATTCATTTCTTCACAAATTTCGCACATTTGGATCTCTAGAAAATCAGAATATACGTCCACCTCAACTTTTACATTCAGAAACTCCGCAAAGCCTTATTTCGAGTCACGTATGCGAACAAGAGTCTATCAGCTCCAACAAACGAGCAAACACCTATAGCTTCACTTCCCATCTTAGATGGAAGAGACCAGTTTGCCCGGAAAACGTTTGTTTAGTCTCTCTTGCCACCAGGTGTCAGTCACTTCGTCCGGCGGTCCGAATTGTTAGATGCATTATCACTTTAAAAAGGGACTTCGTGAAAGTATTAATGCACAACAGGGGAAGCAGATTTTGTGCAAGCAATCCAGGAACTTAGTTTTCCGATTGAATAACTATTTTAAGAGAGAATTGGAAGAGAGCTGGTCGTTTCTGAACGTTGTCAAAGTCTACGTGACCTGAGAACTGTTGCTAGAAATAGAAACTTGGTCGACCGTGCGAAAGTATCTCTGTCCGCGCGGCCAAATACCATGAACGGTGGGAATGACAAAGTTGCAAGAAAGCTTCTTTGCGTTCTCTGTTGGAAGAAAACAAACACTTCTAACTGTAATAAGCTACTGTTCATCTGCTTGTACTGACATACGAGTGATCGTGATACAATAATAAAGTAAGACCTAGTTTTGTATCTAGTAGTTTTATTCGGAATTTTAGCACATCTTTTATGTATTTTTCTTGGTTAATACAAACACATGATCAAAGTTATGCCAGTATTACCGTCAACTGATTGCCAACTGCGAGAGCAAGCTGAAGGCTTAATGCCTCTTCCCTGCCTACCCGGTTTCAAGAGCTAGTAACACCCGGACTTGCAAATGAAGCCCTACCACATCGTAATGACCCCCAGCGTCCGATCCGTTGCCCAGGTGCGCTATGGGATTGGGTACGGGGCGTGCTGGGGTTTAAGTTGTTCACTCTAGTAACCAACAGTGACTTCCTCCCATGGAGAGGGTCAATTGCCCAATATGGGGCGACCCAATTCGCGGGGAGTGACACCGAGGACGCTAGATCCTCTCCCCGTGTTACGGGATCACCTACGGTCCACGAACGTTTGATGGGTAACTGTAGAGACAATAATTTTCTCTCTAGCCTGTTCCAGACGTCCATTCCTGTAGCCCAATGGTACCTGGGATCAGGATCACGTACGAGCCCCGGTAGAGTGCACTCAATGCGGTGGAACACAGTTCATCCCCCGCTATTAGAAAGGTTTCCCTCTCAACGACGAGACCGTCGAAGCCCCTTGTGAATTCTATGATCGTGTTAGGCAGGCATCCCCGTCAGTGTGTGACGAATAACCGCCGACGTCCCTTATAGAACATCTGCCCCCTTCAAATCGGAACCGATCCGTTGCCCGTGTGATTAGCCTGGGTTTGGGTACAAGATCTCCTAAGGTGAATAGACCCAAATACACCCAAATACTATGATGCAGTCCGAAATTTCTACAAATGTCGATACATAATGCAATAATTACAATTCGTCGTCCACGGAAGCGGAAGAAATTTTCTCAGGGAACCGCAAGGGTGGATGTTTATGTTTCTCAAAGGACCAAACGGAAGGAACTGGAACAGGAAAGCCAGTTCATCTAGCTTGCCGCTATGAATTTCTACGGCTTGCACAGACGAATAATATGATATCGGACCATAATGTTATAAGATTACTAAGAGACTTTCCAGAATGTGGCATTCCTGTGATTGAAGCTCATTTTCAGGAAGTATAAAATATCTTCTTTCTTCATATTCCATGAAATTATTCTCAATACGTAATGTGGATGACGTTAGTCGCACTGCGCAGAAATGGACGGACAGGCTGTCGGTTTTCCAAAGTCCCTTTTCTCGTTATCTGAGACCTTCCAAATGTGACTTTCTCTGAAAATCCCAAATTACGAAATTTTCACGATTACTATATTTTCTACTAATTGAGTAGAACTAAATTTAATTAATATAATTTGAATTCATTTCAGCTCCCTACATCGCTGGAGACGTTGTAGAAGAGAAATGGATTTACGTGCATAGTCCTCGCTGCTGTTCAGATTGCACTTACGTGTCTTTGGGATGGAAATGCAAAGAGAAATCCTGTCTCTACAACTGCCCGTGGGTCATTAGTGCAGGTACAGCCAAGTAGAATCTACAAAACTTCATTGTAACACATTGTAATTGGTAATTTATCCTTTGATTTTCAGTGATGACATTATTAAAAAAACAGTTTATGATAATATTAGAACAAAAATGAGGTTATTTAGATAATCCCTATAATAGGAACAAACAGCTTCTTTGCGAATCAGCTCCTCAGGAAGAACTGAAAAGGATAATCGTCTCAGTAAATAAATGAGATTTACCAAAGCAGGATGATTTAGTCATAATTTTATGTAATCACGTACAATGAGTCATGTGGTTTGTGTGTTATACCAGCATTTTTGCAAATGGAAAGAAAAAAGAACGTTAATGCTCTATAATTACAGTATTGTTCCAAAACGAGAGTTCAATAAAATCATTAAATTCACTTAAATTAAAATGTCAAATTTATTTTTCGGAATATGAAAGTTGTAAATCTAATTTATTTTTTGGCGAAAGAAATATGATGTCTGAGGAAGTAAGTCGTCGATCCAAACTAGCCATTGAGTTGAAATTTGGATAAAATTTCAGAGATATAAAAATTACAATTTTTTGATGTAGACCACTGGCCATGAAATTAGGCTTTTGCCCACTCATCTTCTGCTTATATGCTGGTATTTAAATATACACATCGGATCTCTTTCTTTCAGCGAAGAACATGACATTTTATCGAGAATCGTTTTAACCTATTCAATTATATCCTACATAGATCTCTTATTCTAACAATTGCTGACGAGCCCTAAAGCCACAATAATAATAACAATAATAATAATGGTAAGTTAACAATTCCAAATAATGAAGCAAATAATAATACTAATAATAATACGATATTAAAGCTAGTTTTCGTATCAGATTGACATTATTCTGTGATTACAATTAATTGTTTTATTTATTTGAATGTTAAATATTTGTAGTCACTAAAAGATGTATTAATAAGAGATCAATAGGATCTCCACTCGTTACACACTTTAGCGTTTTGGGACACGGCATTTATTTCATAAATCTTCTTCTTATCTGGCACTACAGCACTTTCTGAGCTTTGACCTTCGCGGAGGGTAGAGCTCGCGCGATTTCTTGACCCCGGAACTAGAAGGAGGACATGTGATCAGTATCTCGCACCGACCCGTTCGCCCCAGGATATATTCTGGTACTTAATTTATAGCAGGCTGAGTAGGCCTGGGAGCCAGTCTGGGTGTTGAGGCGTGATGAAAATCCCCACCTCACCGGGGATCGATCCACCCAGCAACTCGGTGCTCTATCCACTGAGCCACACCGACTCCTTATTTAATAAATAAAGTGATTTAAATTCGGGTTTAGAAAACAGTACTTATTCAGTTGCATGACAAAGCAACATTTTATCATGTAATGCAGATATCATTCACAAAAATACCCAAACAAACATTATATGCCCATCATGGATACTTGATCACGAATGAGCAATAAAGCGTACCCTATCGTCAGAACACATTTTATTGAATCTGTTCTCATGAGTTTTATGATGTTCTATGTTGATTACTTTCGACTTTCCATGGTACCACTATTTGGAAGGAATGGCAGCACGAATTATAAGAAATAATCGAAAGATAGCACCGAATGAAAAGTTCAAGTTTTTGAAAAATAACGCACGAAATGGTTAATCGGACGTATTGCAATTATTTGCAGCCACTGCTACAAGTATACAATGTCTGCAGAAGCGAAGATATTCCCAGAAGAACAGAAGATTGAAGACTTAAGAATATGCGTCGCCGTGCTCGGCTGCCACTGAACCGCCACCTGTTTGTAGAATCCCCCTCCCATTCGGGTTCATCGACTCCTATAGAATACTACAGGATCGTGGGCAGAGCAAAGTGAATGGTGGGACGACACTAGAGGACGGGTGGCCAGTGTATTGCCGTCCGCCGCGCGCTTCATACGTAGCTACTCTATTTCCAGATAATAAAACGAATACTTGTATGTAAGTTGGAGTATGATTTCCCTTCGTATCCCACAGTGGTGGCCCCGTAGTGTCAGGCCGTGCAGTGCTTTATAAGATCGCCCACGCCCCGCAGCGCGCTCGCGTCAGGCCGCACCCGCGTTTCGTCACGCCCGCGCCCTGCTTTACTTTCGCGTTCGGCCACGCTCCCGTCTCACCACGCCGCACTTCCAGCACCCACGCGCCAGGCTTTAAGGAACGTCCATGAAGGCCCTACAGTTGCAAATCGAGTTGTTGATGCAACAGAATCAGGACTTGCAACAACATCATCAGCAACACATGACGCAAACTCCGCGTCCAGCGCTACTCCCAGAGGTCAACAGAGTGAACGAAAAACTGGTACCGTTCTGGCGAGACTGCCCGCCGCTATGGTTCGCGCTATGCGAAGCGCAGCGGCATCACTCAGGGGTCAACCAACTTCTCCGACGTAGTGTCACACCTCCAGGAACATTTTGCACACACCCTCCTACTAAGTACGCATATACGACGCTGAAAACAGAACTTACCCGCCGTCTCTCCGTCTTGGAGGAACCAACCGGCACGCCTCGCGAGAAGCGGCATTCCACGGTCCACTAAATCGAACTATATTTGATCCTCCAGTGCCGTGCTGACCCTGCCGTTTTGTTCCTGAAACACCTCAAGATCACCAAGTCCGTGTTTGACGTTATGCTCAGCGAGGGCACGGTTCGCAACTCAGACGGACCCTGACCCACATGGTTCTTAAGAAGACGGAAGGGTGGCTACCCTGCGGTGACTACCGCGCTCTGTTCTCGCGAACCGTCCCCGACAAATCCAAGACTTCTTGCACCAACTGCATGGATATACAGTGTTCTCTGTCGTAGAGATGGTGTAAATGCAAATACCAGTCAAGGAGGTAGACTTACCAAAGACGGCGATCACTACCGTATTCGGACTTTCTGAGTCCCTTGATCATGTCATACAACCTTTGTAACGCTGGGCAATTTTCCAACGCTTCATTGACGAGGTAGTGATAGGACTCGACTATTGCTTCCCTTACATGGATGACATTTAAGTTTTTCTCGTGACGCCGCCGAGAACGGAAACCGTTTACGTACTCTCTTTCGTCGGCTTTCTGAATACGGCATCCTAGTCAACGCCATGGAAAGCGTTTCCCGATACATTTTTTCCTTTACATTTCTTTGTTACAAAGTCTCCGGTGAGAGGACACAGCCCGTTCCTGAGCGTGTCGTCATCCTCTGCAACTTACCCCTCCCATCGACAGTTCGAGAATTCCGTCGTTTTCTCGGAACTATTAACTTTTATCGGCGCTTTCTTCCCTCGTCCGCTCAGTACCATGTGCCATTCCACGATACCCTTTCCAATCTGCGTGGCAAATAGCCTGTACATTGGACAACAGCCCTTCGGCAAGCATTGAATTCTAGCAAGAAGCCTCAAAGACCACCCTCCTCGTCCACCCCTATCCAGACTGCCAGCTTCGTAAAAGTGTCCAGCACCGCCGTCGGTGTCTTCCTACATCAGCGCTCGGGAGACAACTGGCGGCTCTTAGTGTTCTTTACTCGCAAGCTTACACCACGCTAAGCGGAGTGACTTGCTTACTCCAAAAAACGTCTCACCATATACAGAGCCGTCTAACATTTCCACCCATTCTCGAGGCACAACCATGCACGGTATTCACCGATAATAAGTCACTCATCTCCGCTATTCTTCATCGACGAGAGTAACTCCCCCTCCGTGCAGATAAATCAGTTGCCCTTTATGAGCCCTAAGAATATTTTAAGAGTATACAGAAGGATGACTCGGAAATCCGTTTGGGCGGAAAAGGGAAAGACCATGTAATGTAGTCTTGGCAATTTTACGATAAGGATGGAAGAGAATATATTAGAGATATAATTTACGTATGAGTTCGAATAATAGAAAGTGTAAATAAATTTTAGCAACTAAGGTACGATATGATAAATTCTTTTGAGTTCACCAGAATCTGTTCCATTCGCGATGCGATAAACTAACAAAGACTAGCTGAAAGAGCATAGTAGTTATGTGTCCTCCACCCCGTGGTAGGAACAGGCACTCCATAAGATGAAGCTGTGGCAAAGAGACATTTTCCATTGCGGGACATACTGAGAAATGAAAAATGTGAAGTGGAATGAATAGTGACTACGTTAAGAGTTCCCATGCTTTGACGTTACAGGAGTGTTTGGAGAGATTAACATAGTTGGATGAAGGACTTCTGAGTTTAATGTGGTCTTCAGAGAGAGAAATACATGATGCTACGCATTGGGAATGAAACGGTAATGAGAGATATGAAGCGTGGCTGCCTAGGAGTTTGCATAATAGGACCCGCGTACTGAAATATCATGTTAAACGAGATATTAGATGAAATGACCGAGGAAGGATAAGATGTTTCCGCGTACGCAGACGATGTGATACTATTCATTTGAGATAACAGAAGGAAAGAAATTGGAGAGGAAGGAAAATATGTGCGACAAAAGAAAATTACGGTATCACGAGAAAAACAACGGTATAACGGGTAAGTGCCATTTGGAATGCACCAGATAAAAAGAGAACATGTTATTAAGGTTAAAATTTAAATTGATTTTAATTTTTGGATAGAAATTTAAATTAAAAGAGAAAGAAGTATTTCGGAGAGGTCATTGAAGAGAAATTGAATTTTAGCAAACATATGGATTATGTAGTTATAAAATAAAACATAACACATCATTCCCTGTTGCCGCTTGTACTGAATTTTGCCACGTTCATGAATCACGCACTGCAACTAACTAACCCGCACTAACACCTCGAACAAACCCGTAGCCGATATTGGAAAGAAATACAGCTCACGTAAATACACCGCTACATTTATTACTTCACTACACTTATAACAAAGAACAGCAAAAATAAAGAGAAATCTTAAAATTTTTAAATTATAACAGACTAAAGTACACATTTCAATTTGTTTAAATTGACAGAAAAAACTTGCTTCTGCGCGACATGAATTTCATTGTATCTCAAAAGTCCTTTGATTTGGATTTAATTAGATTAACAAATTGAGTGAAATTCGACCAGAATGAATTTACATAATTTCAATATTGGATTCGTCTATCTCCTATTTAACACCATTCAGGGTCCAGATCGTAACCACTCGGTTACTTTTCCAATCGAAATAACAAAATCTAAGACAAAATCTCAAACTTCACCATTGATACGTATAAAGGGGGAACTGGCCGGTACTCATCGGCAGAGTTCAGACGTCCGATTCCCGGCCGCGGACCTCCACACTCATCGCCTGATGATCCACCTGGAAACGATAAAACGACGGAGCACCACCCTATGTGACCTCCAAACGAAAGGTCGACCAATCAGGACAGCAGGTATGACGCTCCTTTCTCCTTTGTCACGACGACAAATGCGATGTTTTCTCTGGTATCTGTACCTGGTAATACACTTCAACCGTGAACCGTGCTTGGTAGAGAATAACGCTATTGTTCAATTGCTGATCAAACTCACGTACTCGCGCAATGATTTCATACCTGTTGACTCGCACGATTGAAAAACTAGTAACGTTCTCGGGGAGAGAAAACTTTTCTTTCTTTCAGCCTCTCTCATAGCGATCGCGACACCCATCACCCCAAATCCTACTTTCCGTCTTTTCCGCGTTTTATCCTCGTCCGTGTCTCGAAAAAATAATCCCTTCCACTTTCTGATGAACAACACGTGGGAGACTTGGCCTATCCTGACAGATTTGTTATATTACGTTCGGAATTTTTCCTATTGGCCCGATCTTTAAGTGGTGTCCAAGACCCGGTCATTTACTACGTCTCATATTCTACTTTTTAAACATCCCTAGGGAATGGTTTATTATCCGTCCAGCTCTCCCCTTGCAGGTGCCAACATGTTAATGTCTTCCATTTTCTCTGTTTTGTTGCAAAGACGTAAAATCTAAAATATTACAAGTACAAGTTAAATCATAATAGTTATTGTTAATGAAATTATTTCTTGTAACGTCTTATGGAGCGTTATAGTATATATTCTTGAGTCAACTATCTTTCGATACTCTTATCACATCGCAATTGCCATCCCTGAAGAAATTCTTTTATAAGCTTTTTCTAATATTTTTCCTTGGTCAATTATTTTTCTGTATCACAATTTTGTGATGTTTAGGTCTATCGGTATTACGCCATGCACAATTTCCTAGGCATCAGTTGAAATTGTCTCATTCTCTCCAATAACATTTCTGAGACACATCCTTGGTATTTTCCTTTATTTCCTTCTATATGTCTATTTCGTGACTACATGACCCCACACACTGCAATAATAAACAAGTACACTGCCACTTTACACATTTTGACGATATCATGGCTAATAAAAATTGCACTTATTCAAATAAACTCGCAGCACAGATCTTTTTTGCTTTTTCGGATACGTACTCTAAGTGTTTCATGTAAAAAGTTTATTATCTAAAATTATTCCGAGAAATTTGTAATTTTTTCTATCTATGCCTTCTCACCTTGCAGATTTTCAAACGGATCTTTTCTGTGTTGTTTTAAATCTGGTCCTCCCCAAAACTCTATGACGCAGACCCAACCCAAAAATGTGTCAAACACCCCCCCAAAAATTACCTTCCGTTTTACTCACTTGCAAATAATACTCCAAAAATTTTAGAATATTTTTCAACTCTTATTTACCCTAACTACATATTAAAACTATTGTTGCAAAACCACAGCACATGCTATCTTTTACACTTTTAAAATCCTTATCTGTGAAAACAAAACTAACTTTATGAAGAAGAAAATATTTGTACATTTTCACAAACAAATTAATCACGTTGCGTTTAAATAAAGCACATACAACAATGATTGAAGAAGTTAAAATGAAGTGTGGGACATATTTAAAGCACATTTGTAGAAATGTTACAGAAAAGAGTTTTCAAAACAAAACTCTTTCAGATTGTTAACGAACTTATGTGTCACACAATTTCTAAAATATCCATAGAACTATACAATTGGTAAACGTCTAAGAATCTACATTTTATTGTAACACATGTATCTGGTTAATTATGGAAAACATTTACTAGACTTACGTCATTAATACATCCTTCACTTGTATATAAAACTAACTTTATTTCTAGGGGACCGAGACCCCATAATACTTGTTATATTTGCAAATTTAGTGATAACTAACTTCTTGAATATTATTTCAAAACCTTTTGCGATATCGTAGTTCCATAAACAGCGTAATATGTGTCATGAAAATGTAATTTCATTTCAGACACACGTAATTCTTCATCTGGAGTAGGTTTTTCGCCTTTCTATCAACTTTATCATTATTGTATCATTCATTTTAGTTATCTCCTTCTAATTGGTACAACTACACTGATAAATAGCTTTTAAATTTCTTGATATAGTTAATATATTAGGTAATATAGATGAGAGATATTCTTTTCGTACGTCTATACCACACATGACACATACCGCATAGGTAGAAATACGACATATGAATTATACTTTCCGTATAGAAAATTTAAAGAAAATTTTTTGAGCTGTTCTTTAGAAAATTTCTAAAGTTTACTCTAATTTGAGGGGTACTTCATACGAAAATCTAAGATAAAAATATTTCTGAGCACTTGCATCAATAACAAACATATTACGTTAAATACGAAAAATGAATGAGATTGAGTCATCCGTTTAGTCATTATCGGTGAGCACAGTGCGATGTGGACAGACGGACGTCATACTTAAAGATGTACTTTTTCGGTATTAGGGACACCCAAAATATATGTTACCGTCAAAATCACTCGATCAATTTTTCTTTCACGATTACAAAATTACAATTCTCTAAATTATGCGTATGAGAAAGTAAAATGCATGTTAATCACATACGTTTATAACCCTGATAGAGGAAAGATTTCAATTAGATTAAAATACATCAATATGTTGAAATTTAATTTCAGCAGCTAAAGAAAAGAACGTAGCAAAATAGGGAGATTTATTTTCTTTTAATTTCAAAGAACCATATTCAGATTTCTTATATATTCAGATTCATGTGCGCTAAATTCACATTTCCGAATTTTTACATGTGATCGGATTATTGGGCTTGTGCGATATGAGGGATAATCATATTCCAACTGTGTTAAGAATAGAAGCGCTCGTTTTTTTTCGGAATGTATTTACAGGCGTGCGCGGCGGACGGTAAAAGTCAACAGAATACTGTCCTTTCACTAGGCAACGTGGCTAGGCCCTACCTTCTCCCCCGCTCCTCTCACTAGGAGGGGAGTGGGAGTTCTGGAGTATAAAGTGCTCGGTCCTTTTGTGGCGCTATTTATTTGTCTGCCACAGTAGTCCTCACGGAAGAGCCGGAGATTAAGGTAACCGAAAATGTACTCAGTGACCGAAGCGCGTTGTGGTTCATAGGCTTCTGCATCAACGGGAGTGGCTGTGCAAGGGCTGGACGACGCTGACGGGACACGGCCGTTGGAGCGAGGGGTGGTGATACCGTCAGGGACGGCAGTGTTTCTCGCAGCGGTGGGGCGGCTGCTTTCTAAGCGGTGTTGCCATCTGCCCGGATAAACGCAGGTTTCACCCTATCGATGCTCACACGCTGCTCTCTGCCGCCATTCACTGTCGTGATGGTATTCGCATCCCGTCGAATGAAGGGGTGCGGGTCGGTGTAGGGTTGGATGGAGCGGTCGGCGTACAATGTCGTCGCGCAAAAACACGAACCGACACGTGCTCAGGTCGTGATAAACAAATGTGTGAGAAGAGGCGTGATGGGTGGCGGAAACAGGGCGCAGTCGCGACATTAGCGGCGCAAACGCGTCACGTATGATCATTCATGCGTGCAGGAGTTGGAGAGAGGAACTCACCAAAGAGGGGCAGCGCCTCTCCGTACACGAGCTCCTAAGATGATGCTTTTAAATCCTCCTTCACTGTAATACGGATGCCAAGAAGAGCGAATGGCAGCGCCTGCAACCATATCATCTCGGGGTGACGCATGATGGCCGCTTTAAGCTGCCGGTGAAAGCGTTCGACCATTCTGTTGAATTGGAATGCCAACTGCTCGTTCGCGCACGCTCACTATCGATGGTTAATCCGAGTGCTCGGAAGAAAGAGGACTCGAACTGGCACCCTTTTTCGGTGGTGACGCAAGCCGGAGCGCCAAAGCTGGAGATTAACACTGCATGAGCGCTTCGCTTTTTCTTCTTCTTCTTCTTTTGCCGTAATGATTTTGCGTGGTCATGCCTCCGGTCGTCTCGTGTATCGGTCCACGACCGCCAGGCAATACCGAAATGAGTCGACGTGTGGGAGGGACCCTATTATGTCAACATGATTATGTTCAAAACGAGCGGAGGGTGATGAGAAAGTCGTAAGTGGCGCGTGCAAAAGACGCGTGATTTTGGCGCGTTAGCAATGTTGACACACTCGTGCCCATGTACGACAGTCATGCTTCTCAAACGGCCTTACGAAAAGCTGTGCCACGAGCGCGACGGTAGCTTTGATGCCTGGATGAGTAAGACGTGAAGAGCGTCGAACACTTGACGGCAAAGGGGTTCCGGAACGTAGGGCCGTGGAAGGGGCATATCTGTGTATCAGTAAAGCGAGATGTCAAAGCCAGACACGGTGACTCGCTGCAGCTTCAGGTTTGTTTCGCCAGTAGAGTGCTTAATTCGGGATCGGTGTTTTCAAGACGAGCGCGTTAAAGTCCACGGCAGTTGTGCTGGTTGCGGCATCGACTCATGTATCCACTACAACGTTGTCTGCTCCCTCCACGTGTTGAATGTCTGTAGTGAATTTACTCAAGAAAGACAACGGATTGGTTTACACGGGGGGAAGTTTCATTTGTTGGAGGAAAGCATAAGTCAATGGTTTGTAGTTGGTGAACACTGTCCATGGCTGCATTTCCAGGATGTGACGAAAGTGTTGCACCGCCGTCTACAGATCGTGAAACTCTCTGTAATATGCTGGCAGTACCGATTGGCGTGGGGTCAGCTTTTGAGATAAGAAAACGAGCGGCTGCTAGATATCGCCGACGTGTTATTGGAGGCTCGTGCCGACAGCGATCGTAGAGGCGTCGATGAAGAACGCTAAGGCTGGCAGTGGGGTGGGGGTGAGCAAGAAGGGTGGCTTGGGAGAGGTTTCCCTTGCATGCCTCGAAAGCTTTCACGAGAGGGGGGTCAACGGCACGGGCTGTTTGACGCGGAGACCGGAGATTGCGGTGTGGAGGAGTGTTTGGTAAAGGGTGGCGGACGGACGAAAGCAGCGATAGAAATTTATGATGCCGAGGAAACGGCGCGGCCATTGTGCTGGGGTAAATTCCGATGAGCGGCTACTCTGTCTGAATGAGCTCTTGTTCCATCCGCTGAGAACCCGTAATCCAAAAATGTCACCGCTGAGAACCCGTAATCCGCATGAGAACACAAAGAAATCGTCGATATAAGGGAAACAGAAGTGGAGTTCAGAAACGACTTCGTCAATAAAACACTTGAAAGCCTGACTGGCGTTACGAAGATCGAAGTTCATGTATGGAAATTTGAAGAGGCCAGAAGGAGTGGTGATTGCCTTCTTCTGAATATCGTCTTTGTAAACAGGGATCTGGGTGTATGCCTTCGAGAGGCCAATGACACTGAACACAGTACATTCACATTGTGTGAGAAACCGTGAATGTTTCTGACGGGGTATACGACGGGAATAGTTCGGGCGTTGAGTGCACGATAATCCCCGCAGGCGTGCGAGCCGTCTCCTTTCTTTGGCAAAATGTGCATGGGTGAAGACCACGGTCCGTCTGAGCGGCGGGCCGTTCCCTCGCGGAGCATACCATCGAACTCGCATTTCGCGATCTTGGGGTTTTCGGAAACAAGGGGGCGGGGTCGGCACGACACAAGAGGGCCGGAAGTTGTCCGGATGTGGTGGACAGCTGTCAAATGCCGCGTTTCGCGAGGCTTGCTGTCTGGCCGCAAAAAAATTAAGATCAGTCTGAACTTCGGGCCCAGTGAGTTAAGTTTGATATTTGTTAACTACTCACTTGAAAACGGCGTAGCGGTGCGCTGTCGTCCTCAGATTTTGGCGTGTTTCTCTGTTAGGCAAACACGAGGTCAGCGATTCTAAAACCGTATTGAACATGGACGAAAGTAAAAGTGCCCTTCCTGCGTCCATGACGCACAAGGCCGGACCGGAAGGGTCGTCTTCTCAGGTAGAGGACGATCCTTCTGGATCGAAGGAAGTCCAAATGCGGAACGAGATTATTCTTCACATCAAAGATTCGTTAGAGGCAATTAAAGCCATACTAGTCAAGAAGAGTAAGACTGCTCGTCGAGGATCGGCGGACGATCATGACTGTTGGGGAAGTCAAAGCTTCCTTTGGCAATGCTCAGCGAGGTCACTCCGTCGATCCAAGACAAGGTGGTAAACGAGTTGGTCAAGCGTGTGGTAGAGGGAATCGCTAAGACGGTTCCCAAAGCTACGCCCACGCCTGTACCACAACATCCGGTGCATGTGGGCCATCCCGTCTCCATCTCTGAGGCGGTAAGGCCGGGGGAAGCGAAGGCAACCGTGAGGTTGCCCTAGCAAAACCATGCCATCCTGCTGAAGGCAAAGACTGGCAAGCAGATAGCATCGATATCTGAAGTGAGAGCCGAGGCCACGAAGGGTCTCGGCAATAAAAGGGTGAGGGTCAGTATGTGCCGCGTCGTTCCAAACGGCGTGGTCATCGAGAGCCAATACCCCGATGACATCCTAGAGATCAGGAAAGCCATGGAAGGTTCCATTTTACTAGAGTCTGATGTGGTCCGAAAGAGAAACCCAAAGGTCATCGTAATTGGTGTCCGGAGGGAAGTATCCGAAGACCTGATCAAAAAGGAAATCACTGAGGCCACGAGTACCTCGAAAACAGAGATTACCCAGGTCATCGTGAGCACCAAGCTGGGGTGCGGAGATGTCGCGAAGAAATGGGTGATCCAGATACCTCCTCGTCTGTGGCTGACTATGCTCGAGCACATGCGCCTGTACGTGGAGTGGTCCTCGTGCAGAATCGACCGGTACGAGACGCCAATACGCTGCTTCCGGTGCCAAAGATATGGTCACCTAGGCGCCAACTGCCGACGTCAGGCGGAAGTCTGCGGCAAGTGCGGTGTCGAGGGCCATAGACGGGAGCAGTGTAAGCAGCATGAGACCTGCTACGCCTCCTGCAGGTAGTTTGGAAAAAGAGCGGACCATCCGACGGGGGATAAGCGGTTGTGCTCGTAGTACTCACGGGCGGTAGATTTGCTTAGGCAGCAAACCGCCTATGAGTGATGTGGTCAAAACGCAGCTGAACGCGCGCAAGATGGTGGCGGCCATGGGGAATCTGGAAAAGTTTGTATACGAGTGCGGTATCGACGTAGTTCTACTACATGAGCCGTACACGGTTGGAAATAAGGTTTCTTGCATCCCAACGTCCTACCGGATTATACAGCTGAGTACAAACAAACCGTGCGCTGCCATCCTTGTGTGCAACCCCGGTCTGGACGTTCTCAAGGTAGTTCATTTCCCGACGTGCTACTTGGCCGTGTGCCAGGTGGCGTGGAGTGGATGATCTGCTTACTTTGTGTCAGCATATTTTCCCCCGTTTCCGACGCGTCCTCTGCTGGAGCATCTTGACTAGGTGCTTCGGCAACTCCGTGGGTAGGTGATCCAAGTGGGTATGGATGCCAATGCCAAATCCCATCTATGGCACAGCGGAGTAGAAGATTCCAGAGGGGGCGAATTGCAGGAACTTATCGCTAGACACAACCTGCAGGTGGCCAACGTGGCGACTCGTGGTCTGACTACGATCGTTAGTGCGATGGGCGCGTCGAACATAGTCTCGTTGGCAACCTCTATGAGGCGACTTGATAATATCAATGATTACCACACTTGATCAGACCATCGGATCCTGAGATGGAAATGTCGTTTGTTCGGTCAGGATGATCTCCACACAGGGGCAACACTGGAGGACGAGCCACAGCATCGTTGCAAGCTTCGAAGAGCTAAATGGGAGAAGTTCAACATCTCCTTGGAACTGCGGGGAGTAGAGGAGCAGACCTCCTGCGATTCAGTCGCTCTCAGCGTGAACGATGCAATTCTCGAGGCGGCCAAGAAAGCAATTCCTTTTGGTCTGCCGAATAGGAAAGTGCTGAGTTGGTGGAGGGACTGGCTGACAAAAGGTAGAGTACGTCTCCGTAAAGCGAGACGAACCTTGCAAGCCGCTAAACGAAGGGGTTTACCGTCGGAGAACCTTGAGGAAACTTTCCGAGAGGCCCGACAACGGTATAACTCCGACGTGAAGAAGGCTAAGAGGAAGTCGTGGGAAGAGTACGTAGAGAGTATGTTGAGTCTCGACTGCTAGGGCACACCCTACAAAATCTCAGTTAAAAAGGTGCGCATCCCATTTGCTATTAGATATTTGCGGATGGGTGGTGATGAACAATCATCATCTCATACTGTGGGGTACCAGCGGACCGCGGTTCTGCTGCTGTATACACTACTTCCAAGAGACAACCTCGACTCTGAAAACGAACACCATCTAGCTGTCAGAGAAGGTTTGCTCGAGCAATACGAAAGTGCTGGTGAAATCAGTATCTCCATGCATGAGGTTCGTGATGTCGTGGCCAATCTAAATCCTAAGAAGGCCCCGGGAAGTGATCGGATCTCACCGTCCATGATTAAGAATGCATCTATTTTGCTTGTCGGTCCAGTCACTATTCTTTTCAATCGTTGCCTCAGTGAAGGCTGCTTCCCACAAATCTGTAAAAGAGCAATCGTGACATTGCTGACGAAGAACAACAGCAAGCCAGAGGATGATGCGAAGGCGTACAGACCGATCTGCCTTCTCCCGTTGGTGGGTAAGCTGCTGGAGTGGTTAATGGTTGATAAGCTGAAGAGGTGTGTCGACGGGGGCTGTGGGATGTCTGACACTCAGTTTGGTTTCCAGACTGGGCGTTCCACAGAAGATGCGGTACCGAGGGTGGTTCGATTAACATCTGAGAGCCAACATAAGCATGTAGCCGTGATCTTTGTTGACGTATTAGGAGCTTTTGATAACGCTTGGTGGCCAATCATGCTTGCCAGACTAAGGGAAGTGGGTTCCCCACGGAACTTATATGGCTTGTATGCGAGTTATCTCTGTGACCGAGAGGCCTGTGTGTCTCATGGAGAAGTCCTGTTTTCGAAGATGCTGACCAAAGGCTGTCCTCAGGGATCCAATTCAGGTCCGGTGATGTGGAACCTCGTGATGGATCCGCTCCTTCGGAAGTAGGGGAATCTTCACTTGCTGTCGTCCCCAGAGAACAAAACATCGCTCATGGTCATGAGGAGGTCACATGCAATCCGCCTTCCGCTGATCAGGCTTAATGGAAGATCGATTGGTGTAGTGAAATCGCAGAAATATCTGGGGGTCACCTTGGACCATAAGCTTAACTTTCTCGAGCATGTAGAGACTGCCGGCTAAGGCCTAGAGTGTATTCTATAAGCTCATGAGACTGTCGACAAGGAAGCGACTAATATGCCGCAGGGCCCTGGAGACATCTACCGGGGCGCGTTCCTGCCAATTATCCTGTACTGTGCATCGGCATGGGCGTATTGGGTGCGTCTGACGTTGTGTGGCAGAACTCGTAGAAGTGCTCAACGAGCTCCCCTGATACCCATATCGGGAGCGTATAGAACTGCTCCCACTGTCAAGCTGCAAGTCCTGACAGGGTTACTGCCTCTCGACCTTGAAGTTGTCAAGGTGGGGGCAAGATATTGCACTAGAAAGGGACTTCCGTACTTGTTGGACAATGTCTCGCACAGTCCGGGCCATGTGGCGGTGTCGAATAAAACCTTCATTACTGAGGGGGTTCTCAGGATCTGGCAAGTTCGCTGGCAGACGGAGAATGGCGAAGGCCCATGCAGAGAAATTTACCCGGAAGTCACCTTCGCCGGGAAAAAGAAGTTCTCTCCTTCAAGGATCCTGGTACACTTGCTCTCTGGGCATGGACAGGTCCGGAGGAAGTTATACGATCTGGGTCTAGCGGTCTACCGATTTGTGAGTGCGGCGAACCGGATACTGCAGAACACGCTCTCTATGCCTGCGAGCGTCAGTCGTGGGCTACAGAGGAGCTTGAAGAGAGCTACGGAGTTGTCTTGGAGCCAAGGATAATATCCGCGGCTCTGAGAAACGTTGATGCCAAGGAACTGCTCGAAGTTTTTGCTGGCAGGAATCATTCGAGACCGCAGGCTGATATAAGTCTGGGACGTAGGGGTTTTTCCGGGCGACCGGAAACCTTAGTGTTACGAGTTTTGTACTGGTGTTAAAGTAGGTTCTTCTGTCGGGTCTCAAGGATCGAGGAGAGCTGAAAGAATATGGCGAGTGTTACCCCCGAAAGCTCACGATGAAGATTGGTCGCGGTGTGTGAGGATTATATTCTCACTTACCACAGTCGAGATGTCTCGCTGGCGACGACCGACAGTAGGTTGGTGCCCGGTTCCGCGGTGGAGGCCATACGGGAGTTATGTTCCATGAACAGTGACTACGAAACGGGAAGATTCTTAGTACGCGACCTAGTGAGTAGGACCGTTTGTTCTGAGGAAGAGGAGTCTAGCTCTGAGGAAACCCAGATGGACTCCGAAACTAAGGAGGAACCAATGGGTCGACGTGTGCGCTTCTCCCAGGAGATTACGGTAATCATTCCGTGCACTTGCTCATCTGAGTGCAACTAGGCTGGAGTTTCTTCTGGTGAAAATGAGGAAGAGTTCCCCGAGTCCAACTTTGAGTTCGATGACGACTCATCGCTCACTTTCGTTGGAGGGACGTCGACGGGAAACGTCTGGTTCCTAGATTTGGACACAGTCTACGTGGTCAAAAACCTACCTGATATTGTGAGTGACCAGGTGCAACACCGTGGGACGACTGGTGCTCTTTATAGAGGCATTTCATCTCGCCTCAGTTTGATAATCGGAGGCATAACATGTTGCCTCTTTTGGTGTTTCGGGCTGTGTTTTTCGCTGCCTTCCGGGGTCATCGAGGAGGATCTCTGGGACTGAGACGAGGAGACCTGTACATCCGAAATCCCACCTTTGGATGTCTCTCTGGAGGGGGTCTACTCTGGCCTTCGCACGAGTCACATCCTTGTGAGACTAGAGGAGACTCCCATGCTAGAGGCTGCATTGCAATATCTTGTGCAAGCCCTGGCACCCGGAGGGGACAGACTCATGTTCCGGTACCCCAAGGAGATCCTGGCGATGCAGCTGATGGCGTCCGGAGTACCATCAGATCCGGCCGTGCTGCTTCGCTATACCCAAGAGGTCTTCCGGAGGAGGGGAGTGAAGTTCGACCTCAAGAGCATAGCCGCACACTATAAAAGAGTGCTAGGAGTCGTGCGCAGCGTGCCTGGGAATCCGCTCGGTATGGTGGTCGTCCGGGGGTAGCCTTGCCTACTCTAACCTGCTGGTTCTCCTTCAGAGGAAGTATGACGACTGGCTATAAGAATGGATAACGATTTAAGGACTATGGATAAAGGATTATGTAAATAGTTTTTGTAAATATTGTATGTATATTTTGTTCTGCTCTTTGTTTTTGTCTTTGTATTTGTTTTTGGATGTTTGCTTTTCGATATTTTTATAATTTCTGTTTCTGATTTGTAAATGATATTTCTTGTGTATTGTCGTATGTGTTATTATTTTTCTTATGTATCGCTATTTTGTGTTGTTGTGTTTTATTTTTCTTTGTATGAAAAGTGGTTTTGCTAGCTTAGTGGTTCACCTGCCTCCTCGTGGCGGGGACGGTAACTCCTCCGTTACTTGTAACAACCCGTTGCAAGTAGCGGAGGAGGCTAAATGGTGATTAGTTTTAAGATATATATAGTAGTTAGTTGTTTGTATTGTGTATTGTTTTATATTGTTTTGGTGGAGGTGTTATGTTGTAATGTGTAAATATGTTTGTATGTTAGTATTTTGTTGAAATTGTAAGAAGGGACTCCCTGCCATATGTGTTCCACATGGGTGCAGGGAGTCCCGATTAAATAATTTGTATATATTGTATACCTCTGTTTATAGTAAAATTAAAATGAAGAAAAAAAGTTGTCTGTACTGTGGAGATCTGGCGACTTATTTCGTCCAGGTGTGCGGCAAGCGCTTCGGTACCGGTTGCGGGCGATGAGGCATGAACTGCGAGTGACGTGGCGGTGGATGGAGTCCCAGGAGTAGCGGCGTAGGCGCTTGGAGGTGGGGCAGCGAGGATGGCGGCTGCGATGGGTTGGACTTGTCATATCTTGTCCGCCATCACTGACAGTCTTTCGAGTGTCAAATCACCCTATGTTTGCAGAATAGCCTGCACGTGCGCGGGAACGTGCTGCAGCCCCAGTGTTTTGAGCAGGTTGTACTGTACGGGGGTCGAACCCCGCCGGAGAACGGAGATGGCGCAGGAACTGTGTCGGCTGTCTGTCACCGAGTTCCTCTTCCGTGAGGAGCTGGCGCACGCGTCTTTCCTCCGAGATTGAGAAGCGAAGGGTAGCACTTTTCAGCGTCGTATGCGCGTTTCCCAGTGGGAGGAGCACATACAATATCCTCCACCTGGTGTGCAAAATGCACCTAGAGGTGTGACACTATGTAAGAGTATTTGGTTGACTCCCGCATGATGCCAGCGGGTACGAACTGCGCTTCGCATTGCGCGAACCATAGTTTCGGCCGGTCTCGCCAGAACGGCAACAGACTCACGCTCATCATCTTACGCTCACTAAGAGCGGTGCGAGGCGCGGCGTTAGTGACATGTGCTGCTGTAGATTGCGGTTCTGCTGCATCAGCAACTCGATTTGCGCCTCTAGTTTTTCCGTGGACGCTCCTTAACGTCGGACGCGCACCGGAGTAGGTGGCTTGGCGCGGTGCGCTGGCGCGGCGAATAGCGGGTTGCGGTGGATTGCGGACCCGGGCTGGCGTTACGCTGGCGCGGCCGGACGCAGGCGCGCTACGGGGCGCGGGCGATCACGGAAGCACTGCACGGCGCGACACTACGGGGTAACCATTGTGAGATATGAGGGTAAATCATATTCCAACGCCGTAAAGACTAGATATGTTCGTTTATTACTCAGAATATGTTTACAGGCGCGCGCGGCTTACGGGGTGAACTAACTGAACTCTCGTCCCTTCCCTTTTCGCAAGTCTACTAGGTCCTTCCTTCTCCTCCGCTCCTCTCACTAGAAGGGAAGTGGGATTTCTGGAATGTAAAGGACTCCATCCTTTTGTGGTGCTATTTATTTGGCCGTCACACACTGAATTAGCACCTCAGATACATGTCCCCTACTCGACTCGTAGTATATGAAATGGAAAAATAATGAATGAACTCGAAGATTTGTCACATTCATTCATCACTATTTTAAGAAGCGTTTGCTAAAAAAAGCTTTAAAAAAGATGTATGATTGAAAACGAGTATAGGTGTGGGGGCTGTAAACTGTCAATGAACAATATTTTATTAAATAAGCCATCAAGAGCATACATTTCGAGTAACCACAGTTTTTATGTGACCACTGTTTTACCATAAACCGTTTACTGTATCACGACGCTTTCTCAAAGTACAGTTCCAAAAATTCACTACTGTTGCACTTCTCTTCTGCTATTTTGATCTTAATTGTAACATTATTTTAAAGATGTAAGTATGTTTTTGGCAATGTTCTGACCATTAATCATGTCGAACAATTGTGTTGAACAAACATTCAATCACATCCCCATTACATAGTTTAGTTCACTGTTGTCAACATATTGAAAATTGAATAATTTCAATCGTGTGAAGCATTACGACCTAACACACAAGGGCCTTAAGGTCTGAAAATGGAAAAAAGTGTGATAGAAAATTGAGCCTCGTCTTTGATCACGCATAGTCAACTAAAACACTGGAGGCAAAACAATGAATCTTAAGTGGCGAAGAACAATAAAACTCTGTTTTCAAGAACTGCGTCTGTTGTGTAACAATTACAAGATAGAAAGGCAGGTACCTGTTCTCACTTGAGTCGCGCGAATGTGATGGATGTTTTGGTGGGTGACAAGTAGACCTCTTTGCCTTTATTGCAGGCTCGCGCCTGGTGATTCAGTGATCGCGATAGATCTCTGCTCAGCATGACTTTTTACATTAATTATCAGTTTATAAAAATAATTTAAAATATTTAACCCGTTAAAATGTCCGTTAAGTTTTAAAATGTTTGTGATTTTGTTATGATTTTTATTTTAGTATATGCTATTTTTAAATATATTTTATTATCTAACTATGAAATATTTTAAACTCGACAAAAAAGCTCAATTTTTTAAACCCTGCCTCCTCCACCAAAAAATGTTTTTTCAATGACTCAGTTTTCGTCATGATTCCCCCTGTTGCCACCTTTCGTTACCAAACATCTCTATTTTATTCATTGTTTCCTTGACTTTTGTTCTAAATTTCTTGGACTTTGTCCCTCCACTACTATTGTTAATCGTTTGCATAAACGACGAACATAATTTCCACTGTCTGAATCTTTCTAACACGTACGGATTGATGATGCTTTTGGACATCCCATTTTCGCTTCCTTTATTATTCTTTCGCTCCCAATATTCATGAACATATATCTATCAGAAGTATGATGCTGCTTATCGTATCAAATATTTTGGTACTGTCATTTTCTTCATTGTTTCTAGTATTGACTCCTATGTCACTGAGACAAATGCTCTGTCCATGTTTAAAACCAAACATAAGAAGTTCTTTTCTTGTCGCCTTTGTGTCATTCCTACAAACTCCATCACTGCTGCATTCGTCCCTGTCCCTTTCCGAAAACCATAGTGGTGTATAATCAATCTTTTCTCCTATTCATTTATAAAATACTTCACCACATGATGGCAATATTACGATTGGTCTATATGAGCGTGGGTGTTTTTCATCTATTTTCTCATGATGAAGAAACATTCCACTCTCTGGGATAGTAACTATATTTGATACACGAGTTTCCAAACTATGACTGAAACTCTGGAAACACACGTTTTCCTGACGCGTGGTTTCGTGCTGTAACATATGCCCTTGGAATTCAAGAATGATAAAGCTCAGTGGGCATTCGCCTTGTAGATCTCTGAACCACTCATATACATTTGATTCAGTTTACCCTATACAGTAAGGCTCTATACGCAAGAACCGTATTTTGAGCTAACGAGCGCAACCTATAGGCGACGGTGCAATGTACTACTGTTCTTGTCGTTGACTGCTGTGTCCCAAGATGTTGATTTCTACTCTTACCTATAAAATGTTCCTCGTATAGTAATAATGCATAGTTCATGACCGAAAAAACTGCGCACTATGGACGGGGTGAACTTAACCAGTATAGTTTACCAATTACTGCATGCCGAAATTAGCACCTCTTCTTAGAGTCCTGCCATGCCTTAGAGTACTGCTGACAACTCCGGCTACATTCAATCAGCTGATGAGCAGGACCCGGGATTACTCCCTTGAGGATTTCTATTGACGAACTCCGACATCATAAAATTCCTTTTAAAAATTTACGTGCGTCGTCTGAGTTATTTCTTTGCCACTTAACCTAATTGAGCGTGAGTTTCGTGGCAATGTGCACCTATTTTCTATTGATTTGCAAAGGATTGTAATATCGTCACTTTTCTTTAAAAAAAACCAACAATGCAGATGTTCTCCGGGTTTCATCCTTCCTTCGCTCCCCTAACAATGAAACCAATAGGACAATTTTTATATTTCTAAAGGTTTCGACCTTTGAAGTAGTCTCTTGTTTACCAGCTTGAAATTTTATTAACATTGAATTGCTAATATAATATTAAAGTATCACTGGTTATTTCTAGCTTCTTGGTGGCCAATGTGATATAATCAGAATAAACTGGTTTAACTAAGATGCAGTAATACTTAGTAAATAATTTATAAATGAGTATGTTATTTTGTTTAAAAAATGTTCTTTCTGGTTACTAATACTCATGTTTCGTTTTTCAGCGGCCTCTACTCGGCCACCCTTTTGAGAGTTTCTGAGGGAAGAGTACTTTCTTATTCCAATAAAATATATGACGATACCGGACGCATTCCACTGCTTCAATCGTGTCTGAAGACAAATAAATTAATTTAATTTTCATTATTTGTGGAAAGTTGTCTTTTTTATCCTTTTAATCCATCCCTTTCTTTCGAATATTTTTTTTAAATTTTGGTATCGTGTTGTGATTATTCGATGTCACGCTTTGTCTCCCCCACTGTCATAATTGTTTTCTTCGCTGCAACCACTCTGATTTCGCCAAGGGTTTTTAAATACCTGCTAGACACAAAACTTTATAGTGATGTGTTTAAATATATTACAGGAATTTCAGGAGTAACGAAATGGTAAAGAGTCAGTAAACTAGACACAAACCAGAGAGCGTTTGAGCGTTTGGGCGTGTACATAGGGATATGAGTTCTGAGGAGATGGCGCGCGGAGTTAGCGCCTTCATCCCGTGGGTTTGGTGTTGCTTGAGGTGGGGTGGGGGATAAAGGGAGTTCAACAATATATAAGGAAAGGAAATTTTAGAAGGATTTAAAAGGATTCTAGGGAACTTTCTAATTTAATAAGTTACTTTGCGAATCATCTGAATGTATAATGTTTCTAATTTAATTCGTGTTTGTTAAAAATCTTCGATTCACTAAAAATTTGCATGTTTCTGTCAATACTACACTTATACTATATTACTGATAATAGATAATTAATTATGCTTCGAAATTCCCGCTTCAGAATAATGTTTACTGGAAATGACATTTTCCCGGTTTAATACCATTTGATTTTTTAGAGTTTCGTTATCGCCAGAGAATTGGGGACATATCAAGTTTAAAATGCTGAAATTTAGATAAGAGAAGAGATAACTAAAACGTATATCAGGTATGTCATTTGTGATTAATTTTTAGTAAACGTCTCCCGTGATTATCATCTTACTAGACTTTGTGACTAAAACCAATAATGGCTATTCTCACCAATGTTTCTGATATTCTTATGATACGCTGTTTTCCTATCAATATTAAAATCAGTTACGGGGCAGAATAGGAAAATCGAATTTTGGGGTACAATTTGCTAAGTGGTCGGCCATTACCTGTACCCGTTCCACAGCTTCACAAGAAGAGTCTGCCTTCGAAGAAATGGGAGGAGTTTGGGTACTTTCAATCCTCAAAAATTTATGTTTCTGGTAACTCGACAACCAATTTTCCAAACTTTCGAGCAATTGTGACCAAAAGATAAATTGAATTACACACATTTTCACCATGATTTAATATCATGACATTCACGTATTAAATATTCCCAACTCATTAAAATATTGAACTTCATAAGTTATATCATAATTTATTATTTTTTTTAGAGCCACGGAAACTACTTACCTTTTATTTCATAAGAACAAGAGGATTTTTTTAAACGGAGTGTGAAGGAGCAGTAACTGAAAAACTTACAAAACCCGACATTAAAATTCAATCATCTAAGTGGTTCATGATCGGGTAGTCATGATAAGAAACTATTATAATTTCAGTTTCCTTCGTAACCACGGGCCATTTATGATAAAAAATGCTTTGGAAACTTGCGAAATGTTTGCGATTAAAAAGCGATGTATTTTACTAGTTTTCATTGGACAGGAATGATGAGTACAACACTCAATATTCAGTAACGCAGTAGTCTGTAGTTTGAATGCAATACAACTTGCAAAATTTTTGCAGCAGTCAACTGTGAATCAAAAAGAGATCTCACAGACTTGCTCCCCCTAACTAACTCAACTATAACCAATAATTATTTCCTATGATTTGTATCAACACATTAAGACTAAAAACATAGTACCCAGATGTAGAAGAAATATTCCAGTAGAATGATATAGCTTAATTTTCTTGTAAACGTGGAAAACAGGAGAACCCCTTGCTTTTAAGAAGTTGTCATTTTTTAAATTTTTTCCGACAGTTGGAAACAAGAATATTGGATGATACAATTCTAATTGCAGTACATCTCGAGTTGAGTTGTGTATGTAAAAAAGCATTCTGAGTTAATATGTGTACTACGTTAAATCTTCATTTAGTGACACCTCTTTACGTAAGAGAAGAAAAGGTAAGTAAACGGAACAGGATTGGGTAAGTTCGATTAATGTTCAAATATAGAAAATACTATTGCTTTCTCTTTTTAAAAAAAGAAAATTTAAGAAACGATAACCTCATTTGCAACGAAAATAAATTAAACGTACTAAAATGTACTTTTTGTGTCTACCAGGGCCATGTTTTAACATCGGGCTCCAACCTCTACCCCCACCACCCGGTTCCCATTTCGAGCGGAGGCCGACTTGACCGAAACTGCGGCTACAAGGGCACGTGTTTATTTCATTCCCACTGTAATGGGAACTGGTACTTTCGACCTATAGTATCGTACATTACACCACCGAAAAGAAAATGAAATAATCTTCAGTTTGGTTACGCTCATTAATGTTAGAAAATGTGTTACATATGAAAATTTCAACCGAACACGAACTGTTTACTATTGAGACATTGAAATTTCAATAATTGACATTAGATTTGGAACAGTTGGGTTCTGTAAAAGAAACAATTCAACATGAAGAGTTGTTCTACAAGGTATTTTAAACTATTTTCGTCTGAAATTTTTAGTTTAATAACCAGAAATCATTTTGTCCCCTGTTCCGTTTTATTTATTTTTTAATGAGACTCGCCAACATCTGGTTCATTAGAACCCTTGTCTCCTGTTAATTGTGCGCCTGAAGCGCTGATGTCTGCTTCAATGCCATACTCTGTTGTGCAACACTGATGTCTGCGGTACAATAATTGGCAAGTCATTACAATAATATATCAAAAATTGAATAACGTTATACAAATTATTTTAATAGATACTATTACAATCTCTAATATATTGTGTGATAATAGACAATCATTGCTATTAACAACTGATGATGCAGTATGTTTCTTAATCTGTTTGATTGACCCACAATTGCTGAAGGTAATTTCCTTAATAATTTTAGAATGTTTAGTGAAGAATATATTGCTAAATAACATCAAATCCTAAAAAATAAACATGAAGGAAAGTAAATAAACTTTCCAAAAAATTATGATATGTTATGTTATGTTACGTTACGTTACATTATATTACGTTCCATGACATTACATTATATTAACATGCTCATGCGTTTACCAACTGCGCCGTCTGTCTACTATTAACGATCAACAGACAAGATCCAAAGGCCTGTGAGGTGGTCTCATAGAGACTACACTCCAGGCGACTCCCATGAAAAGTGTAGTCTCTATGAGACGACCTCAGGTGGTCTCATAGAGACTACACTTTTCATGGGAGTCGCCTGGAGTGTAGTCTCTATGAGACCACCTTAGAAGTCTTTGAATCTAGCATGTTGAATGTTAATGGTAAACGAGACCTGGAGACGAAAGGGAACGCGCTGTTGGTAAGCATATGAGCGCATAAAGCTCCTGACCCCGAGTTCGAATTTCGGTCCCATCACCCATTTTCATTCAACATTCCATGATTAACATATAAATACAACAAATTTAATTTCTTTGGAGTGGTGAGGGTTAGGAGCATAAAACAACTTTTACATTGACGCAAACCATGAAAGCTACTAAATGAGATTGAAGAAGAAAATATTAGAATTTGTTAAAAAATTATTATAACAAATTTAATCAATTTGCCAAGAAAGAGTTGCTTCACGGACACGACAGAAGACAGATATAGATAAGGGAAAAATGGAAGGAGAAAAAGTCACAAGAGGGGAAGTGAATAGGGTCCGAAAGAGAAATGAAAAACTGAAGGGAACATTAGTGGCGAAACATTTCGGCAGATGTCAGGGGGCTTTTAGAAACAAATTAGAGAGGGAGAAGAGGAGCTGTGGAGTATGATAAATATACTACTGGAAAGGAATAGGATATGAAAGGATGGTTGGATTATTTAGAGTGTTTCGTGAGACTGAAAGGCTAAATAGATGAGACAGTTTAGAAAATGTGAATGTTGGGAGGGAGAATTGATATGAATGGGATACAGGAGAGACTGACAGGAATAGTTGATGAGTGTTATAATATTTTAACGGATGAGGTAACAGAAATGGTCCGACAGAATAAAGAATCAATATATATGGTAAATAGAATAATATAGATGGTAGTTGATCAACTACGGACTACGGAAAGAACTAAAAATGCTGCACAACAGCTGAAAGTATGTCTGAAGGCAACGGAGTATTGTGGGAAACAGGTTGGCGATCTAAGAAAGGGAGATATAGAAATCGTGACTGCGCTGCAGACCTTGGTGGGACGTCTTGAGTGACTAGAAGGGACGGTGAGGGGAGAGATGAACGATAATAACGTGGACAGCGAGGAATGGAGAAGAGTCAGACCATATGCGAATGTGGTAAATAGAAATGCACTAGAGCGAGAAGAGCAATGAAACCGAATTTTGATAATTGAGAAACGGATAAAGAAAACATTTAATGTGGTAGAAGGGATTAGGGACCTCCGAAAACAAAGAAGAAAGACGCTTCATGCGGAAAACAGTCTAATAACTCTGAAAGAAGACCTAATTCTTCGAATAATGGATTCGGCGAAGGATAGGAACGAAAATAATATTGTGCGGAGTCGATAGAGAGGAAACGGAGGAGGAATTAGAACACTATATAAATGGAAATATGTCGCGTGAAGAAACAACGAATACGGTACATATGAGGGTTCGAAAGAAGAGATGGGATAGTATGCAATTGGATATTTGAAGTGAACCGGGAGACAGCTTACCCATTGAAGAGGCAGGAAAGGTTATTTATGGGGCTCAAGTGATGCAGGGCGGAAGAATATTTAAAGCCAACAAGACGTTACAAGAGCAAACGTTATGGCCATCTTGCAAAAACTTGTACGGAAATGGACTATAGTGGAGGATGCGAAAGAAAAGGACATACATACAATGAATGTCAAGAGAAAGGGTGCGCACCAATTTTGATAAATTGTGAAAGAAAAGGGAAGCAACATAACCATTCTATAGAGGGGAAAATCATGTTCCGAGTAAACAAGAGTGAAATGGGTATTGCAGGTACAGAACAATGGAAATTAAAATCGTGCAGATAAATTTACAAGGGGGAATTGTTCGTACAAGTGAAATCACTGAAAACCTGCGGAGAAAGAAAGTAGATATATGTATTGTTCAGGAGGTATACATGAGCAGAATGGTATATGTTTAATATGCAAGAATAGGATGAGTATTTAATAAAATGGTGGAGGCGGTATTGGAGGAATACTCGTTGTATGGCATCATTGTAAGGGGAGATTGGAACGCGCGGTCAGTCATGCGGGAAGATCGCAAGGCAAATGCATGAGGATTGCAGTTATAATAAAATGATATTACAATACGGACTTCGAATAAGCAACATATTGCAATTAGTTATATAGTCTTGCTATTGTGGTGGCTAGACGTGTTCGCACGAGCTCCGTATTAAAGTTCTCAAAGAGTGTGAAAATTGTAATTACAGTGAATGTATGATACACTTGAGGAAAGCGGACATTGAACGGAGAACGTGGGCGAAACTTTGGATAAATTCGGCCAACAGGGCCCGAATAATGAGTAAAATCATTTATCATTAAAAATGGCGATTGTAGTTACGAGAACTTATATGCATGGAAACGGCATGAAGACATTGTGTCAGTGATAATATTGGAAGAGCTATATTAAGCATATACTAGAAACTATATGTGCAAAATTTGGAGACGATCTACTGACTGGTTTGGATAAAATTTAAACAATAAAAAATGGTTTGAACCATCTAAACCAATGATAGAACTCTTGGCCGGCAATGGTGATTTTGGGCAATACAAAAAAGATTTAGAATAACTGATGATGCAGCATCTTTATGCGGAGACGAAATAGAAACTTTGGAACATGTGCTATGGGACTACCCCTTCTACGTACCAGAACGTGCTGAATATTTCCGAGAATATGGAAGGCAAGACATTTTGTCAACAAGAATAGGAAACCACCTAATAGACACAAAATAACAAAAGAAAAATTTGAAGCATATATGATATTCCTTAATAAAATAAGAAGTTTAAAGGATACGGACAAAAGAAGAAGATATGCACACGCATATCCTAGTTGGCGGGTACTGGCAACGCTTATGCGGCTAAGATGTACAGCGCCTACAACTGAAGCAGAAAATAGAATATAGATCTTAAATCCTTGTATTGCTCTGCAACACAGACAAGGAGGCTTGAAGATATCCTAAAATAAATGAAAAAATGCAACACATATGAACAAGTTACCTTCAAAATACGAAATGAAACATCAATTATTGATATCACATTACTAAACAGAGAAAAGGATATGCAGGTGCCATGTTGGAGAGCTGAGACATTGGTGGAGCCAGATCATCTGACGTTGCAGTATGAGATAACACATATTGGAGCAGAAAGAAGGGAAGAGAGAGGACCTGAAATAAATTACAGGAGAGTAAATTGAGAGAGATTTAAGGAGGAGAGGGAAGAGGGAAGGCAATATGAATGGAAAGGAGTGGAAGAAGGTCTCGATCAGCGAGTGGAGGATTTGCAACTCAATGTTACAGGTCATAGAAACATGCTGTGGAAAAAAGGGAGATGGTTACAAAATTATACAATGTTGGTGGGATAAGGAGTTAACAAGGTTGAAGAGGAAGGATGCATATTGTCGCAGGAGAAATCAGATAATTCAAACAAACGAGGAGTTGAAAAGAGAATGGGAAATAAATAGAAAAGCAATTAAGGAGTATAAATGGAAGATACGTGAAAAAACACTGTTGGCGGAGTTTCGTAAAAGAGAGAGTATGCAGAAATATTTGAGGAATACCACATATTATTAACCCTAAAACTATGAAAAGAAAGGCAGTGTGAAACAACATGCGATGTGGAGACTGGCTAACAGAAGGATGGATAGAGACAGGAGAGGAAATATTAAAGGATTGTTTGGGGAAAGAGGAGGAACAGAATTCCTGGAAGTAGTCTTCGAGGATATCATGGGAGTTGAAGAAATTGTTAATGAAACAGAACTTTTGAAAAAAAATCACGAAATTAAAAAAAAATCAGAGTCCAGGTTATACAATATTACAAATGAAATGGTGCCATATAAGAAAGCGGAATTTAAGAAGGAAATAAGAGTATTATATAATACATGTTACTCATGTGATACTTACCATGAGCATAGAAAGTGAGGTTATTAAACTTATTTTTTAAGGAATCGAATAGATATAGGAGAATTAGCAAGACCTATAGGCCAATAACATTACTCCCAGTATTAGGAAAGATTCTGGACAGAATAATTGGAGGAGCAGTGGAGTATTTCATCGCAGTATGGGACGAAGTGTCCAACCGGAAGGGTGATATATCTGCCCTGTGGTGGATACTAAATTCGCATTGCACAGCCAGTTGTATTATAGAGCGACCATTGGTGTTCAAGGTTAATTTTTTTAAATTTCAAATTCGTTGACACATGTCTTTACTACCATGATGGTGAGGAAAATACCGAAAACAATTGGGACAAGGAATCAATCTGCCTACTTTGATGAGATTGTCCTTGGATAAAATTGGTGTCGTAAGTCTTTTCAAATATAAGTATTATATTTCTGACACAAGTAATGTAGTGACGTAAGTAACACTAGTATATCTCACAAACATATTGTTATTTCGTATCATTAAAATTAAAAACATCTTCTTTTGGCCAGATAGATGATTGACTGCTAACTTCGGTGAGTGTTTCTTAACTTCTACACCAGCAAAGGTCCTGAATACTCATTATTCAAGTTAATGCTTCTTCGAATACTGGAGTTTAAAGATAAACGAGATTCATTAACAGAACACAAAATGTAGTGGTAGATATAATTCAATTCGTGTAGATCTTTCATGGTGGCTTTAAATTACCTGTTGAATAAAGAAAGCATTTTAGTACTATCTTAAAAGTTCTAAACCTTTATATCTCCAATGCTCCAAAAGCATGTTTTCATTTTTCATGATAGGTCACGAAATATTTTCAAACTAGGCGAAAGTTGAAAGTTTTATTGAAATAGAATGTTCTAAAAATTTATCTCAACAAATGCAGATTTCCTTAGTTTCGATAAACTTTAAACTAAATATGATTCTTCCCAAAATAAAATATTGGATTTAAAACCGAACACAACTAGATTAATATCAAATAAAAGAGGCTTTTATCAATTTCAGGTTTCATAATATTATTCAAACAATCTACAACAGAGCTGTACAAGTAATGAGAAAATAGTATAATGTATGTTATTTGAGATGAGATACTTAAACTAACTTTTAAGCATTTCCTTGTTGCTAATTCAAATATTTATCTGGCAATATTAGTTAAGCGGGAAAATAATAGTTGTAACAACAATAATAATAACAACAATAACAATAGTTGTAGTTTCATTTAGCCACATAGATCAATACAACACATCAGTTTTCAGTTTAATGTATTAAAATGTACAGCAATAAGACAACATTTTTAGTAAATTTGTACCATTAGCCAAATTTTTGAATGACAGAAAAACTGAAATATAATTCAGAAAGAGGGAATAAAATACTCATGTACGAAAATTAACTCTCACAATAATATTTGCTACAATAAATCCACCAATAATTTCCTTTGTTTGTGCGATCCTCCACAATTAATATTCTTCCAAACATGTATATCGTCAAGCTATTTTTTTATTAATCAACCTTTCGAAATGAACATAAAAACTAACATTTAAAAAGTAAAAAATCAAAATCAACGACCTCATATTTTTTTCCTTGAAAGCAAATTGACGAATTAGGGAAAATTACTTAACTCGAAAACGGTTCTGATACTACAATGAGCAAATTGAAAGTTGCAGGCAGCGATAAAGACAGCCCACGCGCAGTTTTCTCTTTCTCCACTTTTTGTGAATCGTTTCTTCCAACTACCTTTTCTGGATTCTGTTTCACTATAAATACCATATAAGAAATATAAAGCAAAACATTGTCAAAAAATATATACACAACTGAAATTTAAGGAGATTCTGGAAGACAGGTGTATCTACTACCAATCAAGTTTTTTTCATTAATACTTCTAAATTCAAAAATCAGATTTTAAATTGATTGTTGAAATTTTAAATACTAAATATGTAATATTTGATTGAGGGGTACATCCATCCCCCACCAGCTTGTCAGCAGATTTGAGATTCAGTCATGCTCGGCTGACGGTGGGAATAATTCCAAGCGGAAATTCCAACAAAAGGTACCAATTAATTTACGAAAGAAATAAGTAAAAATAATTTTCATTCCACGACGTCCACTAATATGTATGATAGAATCCCATATGTATACAAAACTTCATGTAGCTCATCAATAAACGGATCCCTTATAACTTCTAGTTCAATTTGTGAAGGGACTAAACTTTCTTTTCTTTCCCTCCTTAAAGAAACCTTGCTTGGGGTGAAAGTTGCTTGCTGAAGCAAATAATGAAATGTTAAATCGCTACTACACGCACGTGTTCTCAATGTAAAGAACGCAACAGGCCTGAAGTATCGATAGTAGTTGTGTTTTTTGCCGTTAGAGTGAGCTCAGCCATTTCCGGTGTGACACTATGACCCGTACTGCTATGAGACACTCCCAGAAGCAGTGTTGCGTGAAATAAATGAGGGAGACGTCAATAAGTGGCAATACGGTTTTGCAAAGGGGGAAGGGACAGACGGAGGTGGTGAAATGGATAAAGGAAATAAAAACAAAATATGAGTTATTGATATCCATAGACTATCGGGGGCTTTTGATAGCATGGATTAGAAAGTGTTATATAAAAAAGTCTACGGACGTTTAGTATAACAGACAAAATGAAACGCCTTATACAGTCATATTTCGACGAACGATATGTCGTTCTCAAACAAGGTAAGGAAAGGCTAATACGTAAAATGAACCGAGGTTGCCCCCAGGGGAGCATAAGTGGACCGATATACTGGAATGTGGAATTGAATGAAATGACAGTATGAATACACAAAACTTGGAACTGATTGCCGACGACGTTCTTCTGTTTGTTTACAGAAATAGTGGGAGAGAAATAGAGCAAAAGAGTTAATCACTGTTGAAAAAATTGTCGAAAAGAGCAATGGAAGTTAATAATATCGCAGACAAAGACAGTGGGAATGGTTATAGGAGTGCCGCAGAACATCAGAACACATTCCAGGAATAAAGGTGGGCGGGCGGAGACAGGGAATAGAGGGAAGAAGAATATATTTAGGAGTAATATTATGTTAAATTGAAATTCAAAGAACATTTGGACTACTTACTGGTAAAAGTGAAGAAATAATATTATAGCCACTTATGGGTAGGTGTTGATAAATATACGATAGGGGAAAGGGAGTTGAGGTTATTGTACAATGGGGTCCTCTTCCCAATAATAGATTATTGTGCGAGTGTATAGAGTGAACGGTTAGTAGAGAATTGTCACTTCGAAAAAAAAAGATTAAAAAGCCTGCTACGACTTTGTATTTTACACTGGAGGGAGTGCTACCGAACAGTTTCCACAAAGGCGTTACAGGTCGTTATGGGGATACTGCCCGTAGACCTGGCAAATCAGAAGATGACATTCCAATATAAAATACGAAGTTTGCAGACAGTTTATATTGTTGAGTCGGAGTTAAATAAAACAAAAACAAATTGGAAGTAAGAATTGATAGATTGCTGGAAAATACGTTGGGATGCAGCGGTGGAAGTCCGAGATCCATATGGGTTTATTCAGGACGTTAGATATGTTGGAAGGAGTAAAAAGTGGTTCAGATCAAGTCCGGCCATGTTGGAATAACTAACAGGACACGTAAATATAAATAAGTATTTGCATAAGATTAAGATAAAGGATGAACCAACATGTGTATGTGGATATTATGAGAACCCCGCGGGAAAGGTATTTTTGAATGTGAAATAAATAATGAGAAAAGAAGATAGTGGATGAGACAAATGATAAAATCTGGGAAATTTAACATCAAGGACTGGGCTAGCTTCTTAAAGGGACGACTAGAATACGATATCTTACAGGAATATATGGAACATGATATGTATCAGACGGGAGTTCAAAGCGGAGAAGACATGAAGATATGACCGCGAGGGCAAGAAATGACCGAGAAGACAAGAGACACACACGTCAATCACACTATGTTCAACAGTGAGGAAAGCAGACAAGAAATAATTTATTGTAAATAATATTAAACCCTGGAAGTAGTATTGTGCCAAGGAACAGGGTAGACAGTGGACTATATAAATAAATAAATAACGACAAGGCCAACGTGAAAGAAAGGCTATGGCGCGCAAGTCAAAGAGCTCGATCACGTGACCCACTTGGGGCTACACTACAAGCGGACTGAATCATTATCCTCGTAAGGGCAAATTTAACCTTTATAATTGTCGATCAATCGTACTGTCTAAAATGAGGAGACTAATTGTCATATATTCGTTCTTTATTGATCATTCATCAAAAAATAAATATCAAATATAACATTAAATTCGTCAGTTAAATACAATTGATATTTCATATTGTACTGATAAGAACTAAAATTAAATGACACATACTGCTGTTAAGAATGAATGATGGTACAAGCTTTACATAGGATCACTGGAAATAAAAAGAAAGATCAACGTAATAAATGAAAATTTTCTTTAAATCACAAAGCAGATTTAATGAACATCATGTATACAAAATATCAAAAGAGAAAATAAACCAAACAAGCTGGATAATAACATAATTGGTATATTATTACATAAACATACACATAAATAAATGTTACATCAACAGCGTAATTACGTAAATGAATTATAAAGCGATCTTTAGTAATCTGGGTTTCAATATTGTAACACTTTTTATAATTTTGAAAAGGCAATAATGGCTGCACGTTAGAGTGCCAATTCCAATACAATTAATAAAGAAAGATTATTTGAATTTTCGCGGCTAGCTCAGGGTCACCAATTTGAAATTAAATTATAAACTTCCAAACTTCAATTACCTACTTTATGTTGTGAAAGTAAACACATACCTGCAAAAGATAATCGCTTACCTGGTCTACTCAGCAGAACGATGATTGATGCCTTCAAATGGGCCACTAATTAGCTAATAAGATGCCTAAGTGTGATTGAGTATTATTGGCAAGGGCATGGGAATCGGCCATTTTTTTTGTCGTGTCACACTCACAAATTCTTCTCGAAGAAAACACATGATTATGACCGATACAAGTAATTACCCCATATCACTTCCTCAAAATAAGACAAAGCATGCAATTTCCATAAAATACACGATTACAAATCCTAAACTACCACTGATTTTACAAAGTTGAATCGTCTTTTACATTTGAGAAATGAAGTTTATGTGTTTAATAACACCGCATGAGCTGAAGGATTGTCAAAAACAATAATCGTTCACAAATTTTTGATCACACAGTCTTTGAATCACACTGCATCTTCTAATGTATTATGGACCTCATGGTTTAGCCTGTCTGACTTTGTCATACAATCTCAATCCAATCGACACAAGTTCAAGAAGAAGTCAAGGAAAAATACACTTGTAGTGGAAGACCGTCATTGGCGCATTCCAAAATTGTTACCTCGAAGTTGGCAACCGCCGTAAATCGTCATTGGTTCATCCGTATGCTGCGAAGGCATAGGTCAGTGGAGATGATTTACCATCGCGCCGTAGACCGTACGAGGTTCGTCGGTCGTACGAGGTTCGTCGCTGCAGTCATCCAATTACTTGCCTCCATTTTTCACGGGAACTGTCGATCGCGTGTTGCTTGAGTTCCCGCGTATCGATTACAGTTCCTAAAGTTAGATACTTTAATCGATCTCGATATGTCTCTTATCGATTAAGTTCCGCGTCGACTCTGCAATTAGCTATGAATAATTGAGATATCTGATGACGATGAACTATCGAATAGTCTTGATCATGATTCAGACTATCGAGATATACAAAATCGAACATCAAATCTGACGAAGTTCGACAATAATAGCCCGGACGTCGATCGTGACGATCTAACAAGGCGTCCGCGAATTCTCGAACAAAATGACACTGCTCAATGCTCAAATTCTCAATAGTGATAATGGTAATAATAATAGCGGCAAATTTTGCACGAGACTCTTGTTAAAATAGCCTCGTTCTCCACCCGATCTACTCTGTGAGGTTGCCTAGTCTCCGCCTACGACACACATCATAGCATTTCTGACCAATAATGGTCCCCAAGTATGTTTTAATAAGTTTCACGTCACCTACTCCCATTGGTTGTTGATCTTTGTCGTTATACATTTTTCAACCAATCGCCGATCACTCTGTGAGCATGTGACATCTAGCTTCGTCAGCTTGCCTGTGTTTCGTGGCAGCGTCAGTTTAATTTCTCGAATTGAGGTCATAGCGTACACAGAAGACCTCTCATTCGAGCAAGATCTCTACTCCCCCTTCCTCCTCAGAGACTACCTAGGTTTTGGTAAAATACCCTTTTCATTGTATCAATACAGGCACCAATATTGACGTTGACCAGACAGCGTTGAAAACATTTAGCAGGGTCTTCCCCAGAAAAAGGTTAACCCTCCTGTTATTCAACGTAAAACTAACCAGACACTAACTTTTTCTGGTCAGCTGGTCCCTTCACGCGTTCCTGCCACTCACCCTCCTTCTCAACGCAGTAGCTTTCAATGCTACGATACTTCACAAATAATTATTCTATTGGAGTCATGGTTAATGAAAAAAGTTGATTAATAAATTATTTGTTACAATATTTATAGCAGTACTATCCAATCATGGAAACGTGCACTCTGATTTTTTTAAATTTATCTCAACATTGGTCTTACCATAACTTGTAAAATCTTTTCACTTTTTTGTATAGAATTCGCGAATGGATTCCCTCAATTAATTAAATGACCATGGCGCGTCCCATCTTATCTGACTAACCCTTGTTCCCACGACAATGCGTCTCCCGATGTACCCTTGAGGACTGCTTATTTCTGATTTCAGACCCTTCTTACGACACATAGCGTGGGAATCTCAGACGGTACTGAGCTATTGAGCCCTAGACACTCATCGAGGCAGAAGCATATGATGTCCGACATTTTACTGGCATCATCGATGGCCAATGCGGACAATGAGAGAACGTCAGTTCAGAAGATGCGAGGTATGATAGATTTATGACCAGGTACGTTGCGGCACCCACCGTTGGGAACAATGCAAAAATAAAATAATGGACTTCATGGAAGATAAATGTAACGGAAGTTAATAAAAGCGTTAATGGTTTTAGAAATTATCTTAAAATTTAAAATGTTAAACAAAAGGTTAACGTCGTTAATTAACAAATTGGCGCTTTTCAGCCCATCTATGTATATGGGAATTTCAATCTTCGTGTCGTTAGCGCACTACTCAGATAGCAATGTGTGCTTATAGAATGGTTAGCCCTTATCTTGTTTGGACAATGGTAAACCCTTTTTTTAATTATCTGGGACAAGAGTATAAGCTTGTACAGCTATTCGACATGGTTGTGAAAGATACGAAGTTTATGCAGAATGAGGAGATTCTCAAGGGTATCCGTTAGGATTCAGTTAGCGTACCCGCTAAAGATAGAGCTATGGTATCCGCTAAGGATTCATGGAGAAAGCAATGCGGAACGATTTTTCTTACATTTGCCGTAAATACAAAGAGCGTTGAATAGAAGTTATATAATCGAAACAGGATTAATAGTGAAAGTAAGATGGTATCAGTGTTTTCTTCCAAGCCTTGTATAAACCACGTAGCAAAATATGGATATTAGTAATGCTTCGAAACCCGTGAACACATTTGGCATTGCTCAATATGTTCCTATTATGGCCCCACACATTTCACTGTAAATGCATGACGGTAGAAAAAATACTTGCCACTAATAAATGCAAAGTACTCGCAAAAACAAAGTAGGTGCTACGAACACAATTTATAATTTAAAAGAACGTATTGAGTTGCCTCCCAACTAACTACTATCAGTTCCACCAAATCCAAATGGTCTTAGCCATTTGTGTTCTGTTTGGTCCTGCTGATCGGCTGGATTCACAAGTTGCATTCGGGGTACCGACGCTTGTCCCACTAATGTTCATACACGGGTGCTGCATGGATGGCGACAAAGTACTTGGCACTAAACTCTGATCACATTGATGAGCCACGATTGCCACGGTAATGCTTGACCCTAAACCTTATTGTATTGTTGTTTCTCGATTGGGGTGATAATACTTAACACGGCGAAGCAAATACTAAGTAAAAGCCTCCGTTGACGTAACCATACGAGCTATATGGGTAGGCACCCGATTTGATTGCTCCGTGGAATGTTTTACGCTGAAACAATGCACAGCACTCGCACCCGATGGCAATGAAATGAAAACTGGCACATTCCTCAGTAGCGCGGGTGCCGCGTTGTGACATCTGATTAGCGCCAGCTGACTGAGAATGTTCTCTGGTTAAGGTTCAGCAGAGGACGATGTATGTAAGTCTGCAATGCACGTAAGACGCATGCGCAATCTGTGCCATTCTATTCACGGCAGGATATCGAAAGTGACATTCTCGTGGGACAGTCCCTGTAGTAGGGTTTCGAAATACACCACCGTGTTAGGTTGCCATCAACAATCCCGGATTTTGGAGCTTAAACTCCAGATATTCCTTAGTGTGAAAATAATTTTTAACATACATAGTCAGACAAATCCGGGTAAACCATGACGGATGGCAATCCCACATCGGGATCATGCACCGAAACCGTCTGTCAGGATCACTTAATGGAGCTTTCCAGCACAACCAGAAACGTTGAATGCAGTTAACTCTTGGCTGACTGTACTCTACTTCGCTCGGAAACGCGAATGGAATGCAAAAGTGGTGCAGAAGTTGACTAGTGGGTTCGCGCATGCGCGTTGGGTTACTGAAATGCTTTTTGTGAGGTAAACGGTCGCAGAATGCAGAGTGATTATTTTAATTCGACTCTTCTGACTGGACTCAATTATCATCCTCAGCTAAACGCGATTCTTCTGTGTCTTTGTGATACTATCGATTTTTCTGGACTGTGCTCAACTCTCCTCTTCAGCGAAGTCAAGCGAAGTTGACTACAGACAAATTTTTCATGAATGGAATGCTCGCAAAGTTGACTGTAGTCGACTGCCATCAGCAGTTGGCCTAACTGGAAAACCTCATAAATGCATGCCATGTTCTTCGTCGGGGTCACCGATGGGAATGTTCAATGAAGTAGAGATGCGAAATTTTGTTCACTAGAAGGAACGAGTCGTTCACCTCTCCGGAATCGTTCACTCAATGTCGGACTAACGTTCACTTGTTTTCCCGCTCCTGTCAGCTAATTGTGGAGGGGGGAGGAGATGTTACGAATTTCACATTCTCGCGCCATATAATATATTAATGCCAGAATGTGAGACATATATTTTAGAAATAGTTAATAAAAGTAATTATATATCAGAACTGTGAAAAGAGATGGAAGTTGGAGATGTTACGTATCCCATATTCTTGTGCCATATCCATATAAACATAAAACGAAATGATTTGAGTTCACATTAATTTTATAGTGATTTTTTAAATATCTTTTTATTCTTGGGCACGACATTTAAACGATTTGTGTCAAAAATTCCACTTCGCTTCTGGACAACTGTGAGATCTTCACTACCCAGTGAAGTGTGTTGGTACTAGCAATAGAGTACAGTCACACGACGGAACGATTGGACTGTGTCTGACTCGTGAACGGCGTAGGGAATAGGAACGACGGCCGGACTCGTGAACGGTGTTCGAAGTAGGAACGATGGTCGGGGAGGATTTTTACGTTCTGAAAGATCAGTTCTCGACGAATTATGTCAACTATTAATGGTTGTATTGGAAGATTGTGTGGATAATGATTGCGTAAAGAACAATATTGTTGGATATCTATTCGAGGATATAAAACAATATATATAGATCATTTTCTAAAAAAATTTGCAAAAATCACAGAAATCAAAAACTGTGTTTATGAGAAACTTTTGATTGATTTATTTAATCCAATGTTGTTGAATATATCATATGACCTTTAGATGGTCTGAATACAATACTTGTGACAGTTTTTCAGATGCCAGCGTAAAAATGTTTAGGTTTTTTGTATTTCAATATGTTAACGTTGTTTCATATTTTGTTTTTACATTGCTGTGTTTACTATTTGTTTATTCTGATGTAATCTATAAAAGAGGTTTATCTGTTATTAAACAGATATATTTTGTACGATATCACTCCATTTTCTGGAATAACTAAAGGTAGCGAAAAATTTTAATATTTTGATGAACGAAGAATTCACCAAAAGAACGGTTGGAGTGAACGATTCACTGAAAGAACTCGTTCCTTTGGAATTGTTCGTTCACGAACGTCACATCTTTACTATGAAGTGTGAAATAAAAGCCTCTACTGTCTGACTGGTATGAGTTCTGAAACCTGACTTGAAATATTATATTGCTTAACTCCATAATTTCTTTAGAAACGTTATGCGGACAGTATAATGATACGAATAATTACAATGATAATGGACACGGCCACATATACACGAAATATGTCTATGATCGTAGTTACATGAATATCAATTTGAATGATGCCGCTACAATATCATACGACAATGAACGTACTTATTTTACAAAAGAAATTACAAAATACAAACTTATAACACTGTAATATAAAAATGTTCTTAATGCAGTTCGCTAGATGGAAGCTTCCAAGAAGAGTCCGTAATACGGTGCTGGATGAAGGGAAAAATGTGAAGACCCGTGAGGTATCGACTAGACACTTGGGAATGACGTTTTTGTATCGTTAAGTTTCGACTAATCGACTGAAGAGTCGAATGGAATAATGAGTAGTGTTGTGTAGTCGCATAGATTCATGGAAGGAGTAATTTGATTGTTAAAATTTCTCGAGTGTTTGAAAGTGAAACAATGGCTGGTTACAGGCGAGTTAATTATTACGAACTGTGTCGGCTGTGCACGTCAAGTGAAGGGACAAAGATGCACATATTCAGGGAAGAAGGACGTAAACGACAGCTTCCAACTAAGATACAAATTTGCTTACCTGTGCAGGTTTGTAAGTTTTCGTTGCATTAACCGCTGCTACTTATTTAACCTGTTTTCGTTGTTGAACAGCTTGTTAAGTCTCTGTTTGATGAGGTATATGTTTGTAGTAACATTTCAAATTTTCAGTTTTGTTGTTTTTGGACAGAAGGATGCGTGTATTATTTGTTATGTTTCCCTTTTCCTGCTTTTTGTGGGGATGTATTATTTCTTTCTCTATTGTTTTTTGTGCGTTGTACTTAACGTTTGTGGGTAAATAACTAGTGAAGGTACCTTTAGTTTATGGCTACTGCTGTCAGTAAAAGTCTGTTTCTGAGGTATCAAGTTTCATCCGTAATTCGACACTCAACATGTTTTCGTCGACGGTAATGATAACGATTTCATATCGTTCTGAAATTCATTATTATTGTTCTTTGATATGTACTGGTGTGTTGTAACAAGAAACGTTCAGAAACGTTTTGATACATATATTATGGCTAGTGATAACATTGAAGTTAATGATAAATTTGTTGATAGATGGTATGCCTGCTGGATTATTTTGTTATGTATCCTCCCTCTCTGTGTTTTTAAGTTTTGCTGTTTTGTGTGATTACATTGAGGATATGTTATTTAAAATTGAATTGCACATATTAAAAGTCTATTCTATGTTTAGTTTGTTTATGTGCATTTTCTTTCATTTGAAGGTGTGCGAAGATGATTCCCTTCCTAAAATCATCTGCAGTCAATGTGTTGAGAAATTAGAAAGTTTCTATGATTTTCGAGAATCATGTGTGAATGCAGAAACAATGCTGGAGAGTTATTTTACGTCATTCCGATATTCTGATGATTTTAGCCGAGAGGGAAAGGTATATCTACCCATTCCATACTTGTACCTTTAATAATGGTGGTAATGAATAAAATTATCATTTATGATATCATTTGGACAATTGTGAGGCATATTGGAAAATTTTGAAATGGATAAGTATATTTCTTGTTAGGTTTATGTGAAGGAAGAAAATTCTCCTAAGAAGAAATCTGAAGGGGATACAATCAGTAAGAATAATTATAAAGGTACTGTGATGGGAGCAACAGATGGATTAAGCAGTTTAGTTCAAGCTGCCGGCATTCAGATAGTGAGCGATGCTGATGGTACAAGAGTGCAACAGTACAAGTGTGCTATGCAGGTATGTTTGTGTAGATCTAGAACTTCTGACATTGTGTTGTAAATGTTTGTATGAACACTGGCTTGCATTTGGCTGCACCTGTGAAAGACTGAAATGGCAAAGAGACTTATTATAACTGTCACACCTGACAATTGCATGCCCTACCACACATAAATGGAACCCGCTTTATCCTGGAAGTGAATGTGCTCTCTCTCTCCATTACAAATTTTTTTTTGAGAAAAACTTTGTGGATTGAATTACTGTGATTTTTAGCCAATGGTTCAGTGGTAAAAGCCAAAATGCAAGATTAAATAAATTGTATTTTTCAATAAAAATCTTTTTAGTGAGAAAAAAAATTTACGTATAAAGGTTAAAGGACATAGGACACACAACCCTTCTTATTCAGTGCAACATATATTTTGTCTTTTTTGAATTATGAGACTGTCGACATAGTGCTGCAAGTCCTGTGCTGGAGCAGTATACTCCATTATTTCTTGTATGATTGTTAAGTTCACACAACCAAATGGTCATTGGTAAATATTGATTTTTATTTTTCTTGTTTACCATTTGGTCAATTTTTCCTTTACGTATTAAACTTCACTCGATTTGGGAACAATATGTTTACATTTGTTTCGATGACATTAACTTGTAATTTTTATTCTAAATGCTTGTGACATTTGTCAGAGAGAAAGTTATTTTTATTCCATGTATGTTGTATTATTAATATTTATCTACCATTTCACAAAATTTTATAGTTTATTAGTGTGTAGAGGGCGGCACCCTCCCTTTCCTGTCCATCACCTTCTACCCAATCCCCCTCTAACTTTCACACTTATCGTGCTGAACTACTTTTATGAGTAACCTTCAGACACTGACTAGAATTTTTAACTTTATCTTTTGCAATCGTTTAATTAACAATAAATAATTTGAGTACATTTTTTAGGTATGAAATGTGTAAGAAAGGTTCTTTACTCAAATATTTTTCTTCCCTTACTCTTCTGTGCTCACGGCCAGCAGTTCCCAACCCGTTGTGCTTGCGGTCAACAGGGAGGGGAAGTTTGTATGACTCTCAAAATTCTGTATTAACAATACATATCAGATTCTCAATTTCATTTACACAATATTTAGATACTTTTAGTTCTTTAGAACTTGTGGATTGTAATTCATGCCAATAAAGATTAGAATGAAGATACATGTGAAGCTTTATTATTAATTGCTAATTTTTTTTTTTTTAATATTATGTTACAAGAGTTTCAAATTAATAAATTCTGTGAAAATAGTATTTGAATATGAATATTTGTGTGGGTTAATTTTGACAGTTGCAAAGAAGCATCACTTACTATTTTTTAGCAAAATTAGATTTGTTAACAGCTGTGTGTATAAAAATGCCAATGCAGAGCTGGGAGAAGAATGTGCATTTTTACTATCAGATTTTTTTATGGACCCCTCACTTTGAACTGCTGTAGATGCCACAAAAAAATTGTAGGGAGAAACTAATTAACACCATAAAATTTGTCATATTCTTCTGCTTATACTAAGTAAAAAATTGTTCTAAGAATGAATAATACTGTTTTTAAAACAGAAATGTTAAAAAAAACAAAATATTTACTTCTTTTTTTTGATACGTTGACTTTACTATTTTTTATGAAATAAATTAAGTGTCAAAAATAATTCTTATTCAGCGAATGTTAACTATTATGTTTGTGGCAACATTTCAAAATTTGAAGCTTCTATGTGGGAAATATAACGAGTTATTAACCTTCTTCAAAAACATTGCTAAAACCGACCATGCACATTTTTAAGGAATAAAATTTATACTGTTGCTTTCAGCAAAATGCTGTGATCACATGATCAATGATATTAAATGTTTAAAACTTACTAAGTAACCACAAATAAGTGATAAACAGAACTATTTTTTCATTAGGCGACCAGCGGTGCTGCAGCATAGTAGTACACTGGTCCTGCTACATTGAATGGAGCATGCAAACTGCTGCACTGACTGGAGTCCCAAGTTGAGGTGGTTACATACCGAATATGCGAAGGATTTAAAGAATATTTCATGCCATATATAACATTTTCATCAATATTTCATAGTTTTGTTATTTGATACTTATACTCATTTTGGCAGTGATGATACACTAATCAGATTTTCTGGTCGATCCTTTCCAGAGGGGTTAACTTAATCTCATTTTCTTATGTCTTGCACAGTTGTCAAGAGTTATCAAGAGGTCCTTTGTATACAATACCTTTTTTTTTTCCTTCATTCCCCTTGCTCCTGTCAGTAGTTGTGGATAGTTTTATGACTTCTTGAGCTGTTGCCTGCAGCGTGCTTGTACTTGGAACTATTCTACTGACTGATTTTAGAAGTCTCCGCTTCCTCACTCTCTGTGCTAAACTTACAAAATATTGAAACTTTTCTATAATACCTAGACTTTTTTTTAATTATCCAATTTTTGAAACGTGACGGAATGTTGCCATTCTATCTCAAATCTTCTGTTCTACAATATAATTTTAATTCATGTTTGCTTTCATATTCAGTTGAAAACAGTGTTCGAATGAAAGGTTGGGAAGCAAGAAAATTTGATGAAAATGTTATCTATGACATTAAGTATTCTTTAAATCCATTATGTAGTCTGTATGTAACCACATTAGCTGTTGACTCCAACCAGTGTGGCAGTGTGTGCGATAACAGGACTAGACTGTACTTGATCGCTTCAGCGCCGCTGGTCGCCTAATGAAAAAATAGTTCTGTTTATCACTTATTTGTGGTTACTTAGTAAGTTTTAAACATTTAATATCATTGATCATGTGATCACAGCATTTTGCTGAAAGCAACAGTATAAATTTTATTCCTTAAAAATGTGCATGGTCGGTTTTAGCAATGTTTTTGAAGAAGGTTAATAACTCGTTATATTTCCCACATAGAAGCTTCAAATTTTGAAATGTTGCCACAAACATAATAGTTAACATTCGCTGAATAAGAATTATTTTTGACACTTAATTTATTTCATAAAAAATAGTAAAGTCAACGTATCAAAAAAAAAAAGTAAATATTTTGTTTTTTTTAACATTTCTGTTTTAAAAACAGTATTATTCATTCTTAGAACAATTTTTTTTATTTAGTATAAGCAGAAGAACAAGACAAATTTAATGGTGTTAATTAGTTTTTTCTATGATTTGTTTGTGGCATCTACAGCAGTTCAAAGTAAGGGGTCTATAATAATAAAAATTCTGATAATTGACATTGCACAGGGTGACGAGTACCGGGAAATCCAGGAAAAGTCAGGGAATTTTGTGTTTCTGGAATAATGTACTACAGTTGCTACGAAACAGTCACTGCTCCAACTTCCAGCTTCAGTTCAGCTCCAGAGACAGTTCCAGTTGCAACGACCCACAGCTAGACGTGATAGCTTTGTTGTATTCATATTTCTGATAAGTGTTTATTTTTAAATTTGTTCAATGACTCTACCATTGAAATGCCTGGGAACAATGACTCTTTATGAACTGAAGAATTATTTATGGATTATTGATAATTTCTTTTTATGAAATTACTTCTTTATTTTTATAAAATTTCACCATCTAGGAGGTTTTTTCTTCAATTGTTGCAATAATTTTTGCTTTCATGTTAATGTTGTGCGGTAATAGTCAGGGAAATTTTATCCAATGGTCAGGGAAGAGTTAGGGAATTTTGAGAACGTGAATCACTAGTCACCCTGTTGCAAAAATTCGAGTTCAGTTTTTGGTAACCAATCATCCACAACTTTCGAGCATTAGTGAACAAATCGATAAGACAAATTATAGGCATTTTCTTCATGTTTTATTATCATAATACTTATTTATTAAATATTTCACTGTTTTAATTTGTCTACTTTTTAATATTATATTTTAATTTATTATTTTGTTTCCATTATGAGGAAATTTATTCTACTTTGTTAATCATCATAATTTTATGGAAACGAGTAGAAATTTTGGAAATGGAGTGTGAGGACACAGTTACTGGAATATAAGTAAAAGAAATATGATCATGATCATTTACACAACTTGTTAGTCAAGATAAAAACTTTCATTTCTGATGTTTTATTCATGATTTTTGCAAATATTTGTACTTTGGTCGCCACCCATATGAATTTTGGAAATTCAGAGTCTAACTAATTTCGAAGGGCCGAGATTCTGGGAACTTGTACCTTTTTGGATAATTGGGCTCTATTACTGTATTATTATAATAAATAAAACAATGTTCTATGTTTTTGTTGAACAAACAATTTACAAAAGGAAGCCATAATTAACATTTGTCATTTATTAGTAGTGCTAAGAAAAAGCATGCACATTATGCAGTTTCACTTCTTCACTTCGTGTTTTTGTGCCTGTTATCCTTCATATGCTTCTATAAGGAAACAAAAAATTATTAATTCTTTTTGCTTGGGCATGGCTACTAGTTTAACTATAACTTCTGTGAATTTCTAATTAATCCTGTCTAAATTTTTGTTGTGGCTTCTAAGTTAAATTATCAAACAAAAACATAAAATAATAATGTTTTATTTATTCCATTTCATATTTATAATGAATGTAAACATAAATGTATAGGAATAATTTGAGATCCCTTATCGTGTAGTGGGAACTAGTATAAAATAATAATGTCTTTAAACTTGCAAGTCAGTCATTAATTTTGCTGATAAGATAACATGCACAGCGGCCTATAGTGTGATGTCAGATGGTTAGCCGAACATTTACCATTAATGAAAGAAACAGAAAACAAAAACTTATCAAAAATTGAATTTACTTCCTTTTTTTAACAAGTAAATTTTTACTTCAAATTAATTATTTAAAATACACATATATAAATATATGAACAAAATAAGACCATATTACATACATATATCCTAATTATGCAGATCCATCCAGTATGCATATACAATAATATTACTTTATTTATGTACATTAATCAAAATGACTTTACAATAATCTTTAAATAAAACCGAGACAAAAAGATAACAAAATCAGAACCTTGAATAAAATTACAGGTAATTTTTTCAAAAAAGAATGCATTGTTTATAATTATATACTACTAACAAGAACACCACTGTGGAAATATTAAACAAAACTATTACAAATTTTATACATTTTCTTAGTTACTAACTAACATACATAAATATAATTATGTAGGTAAATCAAGAGACTTCAGAAATGAGTACACAAGGTCTAAATAAGTACTTTGAGCAGATCCTCAATACTAGCTTGTTTTAATAACCATATTTTTAGTGTTTTTGCAGTGTGTTTTATATTTTTACTATATTTTATATCAGGTGATAATTAGTTGTATCATTTTGGCCCTAAGAATACAAAACTTGTTCTGAAAATGGTTTTATATACCTTAGGTCATACTAGTTGCCCTTAAGTAGCTGCTCAGGTTCTGTTGTATTCTGTCCATATGTCTATTTCCGCTCCTTAAGTAAAACAGCACCTTGTAAACAAACAAATGTTTCAATGTCTTTTTGGTTTTCTTGTTATTAAACGTATTTTGTGTGACAGAGTGGTGCAAGTATATTTTTAGTGGTACTGAATTATGATCCCCATAATTCAGTACCATAAGCTAATCTTGAGTTTATCAAGGCAAAATACAAAACTCGTAAGAAATCAGGATTTAAAAAATGTCTTAAAAGTAAAATTTTCTGTTATTTCTTAATTCTGTATGCAAAGCAGTTGCATTATTTTTCCAACTTATTTTGTCATCAATTTGGATTCCTAGTTATTTGATACTATTTACCTGGTCAATTTTCAGACAGCTGCAGTTTAAATCTGTTACAATGGATTTTATGAAATGTTAAAGGGTTTTCAAAACAATATCCTTTTTAAGTCAGAATTAATGTTCTTAGTCTTACAAGCGTTTATAATCATACCAATTTTGTTGCACCAAATACGCAATGCCTTGAAATCGTTTAACATTCCTAACCAAATGGTATTCCAATCTTGGCTTGTATAATGAATTGTGACATCATCTGCAAACATGCTTGTAACTCCCCTTAGGGGTTGGTACAAAAGATCATTAATAGGTATTAAAAATAGAGTCACTGATGAGATGGACCCTTGAGGTACCCCCTTTCTAATGTTTAATTGTTTGCTGAGATAGTTTTGAATTTTTACTTGCTGAGTGCATCCTTTGAGATAGTTTCGGAACCAGTTCATGATACTCCTTTAAAACCTTAGCTTCAATTTTCATAATTAAAATATCATGATCTACGAAGTCAAAAGCTTTGCTAAAGTCTATAAAAATACCAGATGTTTTTTCATTATTATTAATGCTGTTGTAGATTTTTTCATAAAAAAGGATAGTGTTAGTTCAGTATTTTTACCTTTGTGAAAGCAAATTGAGAACTTTTTTGTCTGTTTAAAAAAATTTAAAGTCTGATTTTAATCAATCACTTTAGAAAGCACAGAAAGTAAAGCAATCAGTCTGGTTCTCTAATAACTCCCTGTCCCCCCTTTTGAAAACTGGTACAACTTTACTGTTTTTAAACTTAGTGGGAAAGACACCAGTTTCAAAACTTAAGTTAATTATTCGTGAGAGCACAGGAGAAATAGCTTTACTAATATTTTTAATCATGTAAACAGACAGTTGGTCTATACCTGTTGATTTTTTGTTTTTTAAGTTCCGTATTATACTGTCAATTTCATGGCTTGTAACAGGAAATATAAAAAATGGTTTTGTACATTCTGAGTAACAGGAGAGATCAGGGTTAGCGTCAAAAGTAGTATTATATAAGTTTCATAAGTAAAATATTCGTTAAATATTTCAGCAATAGAAGTAGTCATCTATAAGTTGTCCATTGAATTTTACACTAGTCACTTGTTTCTTATCTGTGTTATCAGATAGCTTATTTATAATCTTCCATTGTTCAGTAAAATTCCCTTCATGGCTATCAATAAGGTTACAATAGTGAGTATTTTTCAATGAGTTTATTTCAGTATTCGGTGTAGTAACGTAATTGTTGAAAATGGTTTTGTATCTGGTGTTGTAAGGTCTTCTTTTAGCAATTTTTGCTAATTTAGTCCGGTTTTAAAGATTCTTAATTATGTAATTGTTTATCCACAGAGAACATAGTTTAGCTTATTTCATTTTATATGTCATGGTAGAGTGAGTAGTATTTTTGTTAATGTTTTTCTGCAGGATATTGTAAAACTCGTCTATAGCTTCATTCACATTCGTACATATATCAATCGTCAACCAGTCAGTATTAATTACGTCATGCTGAAAAGTCACAAAGTCAATGTGTTTTCTGTCATAAGTAATGTTTACATGTGAAGTTACTTTTTTACAATAAAATACTAATGCAGTTAGACTATGATCAGTTATGTCCAAGTGGTGAACAGCTGTTCTAAAAAGTTGGATGTTTCTCTGCCTAACAAATGTGTGGTCTATGGAAGTGAGAGTGTCCTCAGTAATTCGTGTGTGTTTATCGATAAGAGATATAAAACCATTGTTGTACAACAGTGATATATAGGATTCTTTCTCCATGGATTCCCCTTTCAAATCAATATTTATATCACCTAAAAGAATAGCATTAGACTTTAAACCATTCAATTGACCTTCTAACTCCTGGATAAATTCTAATTCTGTAGAACTATGAAATCTCTATATACAAAATATGTTTAAAATGACATTATTTAGCCTAGTTTCCAAAGGTAGTATATCTGCAGTTTTCAATTTATTGTCTATTTTTAACTTTTTTTAACATACACAATCAATCCTCCCACCCTGTACAACTCATTGCAATTTGAAAAAGAATTATAGCCATCCAGTTGATAAAAAGGTGGTTCGTTGTTAAATATCCATATTTCAGTTAATACTATTATATCTACTTTGAATATTAAACTATGTAAGTAACCTAAAAATAAATTAAATTGTTTGGCTTCTTACTTGTTTTTTTTAAGAGTAAAAACATAGTTTCAGGAGAGAGATGTTCATTAATGAATACTGTGATAGAGTGACCAAATGATAGGTGAATGTTATCAGCTGTTAGTGGCAGGGTTTGTTTGAAGCTGGTGATCCAGGTATTTTTCTCCTCCCTCTTGCAGAATTTGACGATAATAGGTGATGCAACTTCCTTGTTGAAGGATGGAACCCTGTGGGCTGCCACCACCCTGTCCTTGACGAAGTCTACACCGATGTCTGTCAGCACCTGGTCCAGGTTCACTTTTGGTGTTTCAGGGATGTCACGTATCTCAATATTTGTTCTTCTTGAGTATTGCTCAAGGTTTCTAAGCCTGACCTCCATCTTGTTGACAGCTTTGTGCAACACCCTATTTTCTGCTTTCAAGAGACTGTTTTCCTCCTTGATTTCTTTATACTCCTTACTGATCTGCTGTAATAAGGTGTTACTCTCCACTGCATCAGATAGGAACTACAGAGAATCCTTAAATTGGTTGAATTCAGCAGCTGAGTTTTTAATTTCCTGAAAAACCACCACCTTGAAGGCCTCAAAACTGGTTATTAAGAACTCTTTAGTCAGTGTTGTAGTAGTATCCACCGACCTATTATTTGATACTGATAAGGACTTCACTGGTTTGCATGTATCGCAACCACTCTTTTTTTACTATTACACGTTCTGAATGAGTCAGGGAATGCAGATTTAGCAGTCAGCATGACACACACAATCACAACTTCCTTAACAGTTAACCACCTGGTTATCGTTCTCACATGCTTTGTTACACACACTACAGATCGCCGCCATTTTTTAAATATATTTAACTATTTAATAATGAGAAAAACACACGTTGAAACTAGTGTACAACACACATGCTGCTGCCAATCCTGAGCTGAGAGCCAGCAGTGACAAGGTCCGCACTGCATAAGCGATAGAGACTGACTTGAAATACTTGAGCAACAGCAGTTACAGTGAATGGCCAGTTTTTTACTATAATTATGCTACAAAATTCTAAAGAATATGTATGCTTTCCACATACAGTCCCTCCTGACTATAATTTTTTATACTATATTTCCTCACTGTAATTATTTGTACTGTCTGTTTCATTGAATCTAGTTTATAGTTTTGTTGTTGCAAGTTCTTACAATTTTTTGACCAACCTGTTCTTGAGACATGAGATGGTCAATAAATAAAATTATTCTAAATAAGTATATCTGAACTACTTGTGAAACATTGTTCCATAAATCAGGAAATGTTGGATATGTGCAGTCACTGCATTGAATAGTGAGAAATCAAAGGCTTGTTCCACAGTCGGTGGAAGATTCCTATCTAACAGGTTTCGCTTGATCCAAACTGATGCTTTGGCATCTCCGAAAGATATTAGACCATCTTGCCCAACAGATTGCACTTCTAGAAGAATTATGTACATGCACATCTCTCACTAACTGGTCCTCCCATGCCCCTCTGCACTGTTGTCACCCAGAACACGTCATCGTTGAACACTCAAATTCTACATTCATCTTCCATGTGCACTAAATGATGCTGGCATTGGTTGTAGTTAATGTCCATGTGATTAGTACCCACATTAATCACTTAACCTGATGACATAGTTCTGATCAAGTGTATATGCACACTCATTCCCATCAACTTTTTCTTCATTTTTCTAACACTTCACTAGGGTGTGAGGTGACCTTCTGTATTGTATCAGCTCTCTGTACTCCCTTCGAGTCTAGTTTTTGAAATGTTCTTGTGAACCCACAACTCCCCTTATTCTCTCTCACTACTGTCAAAATTCTTCTCATAAATATCCTTATTCTCTGATGTAGGCCAATCACATCCTTCTTACTCCTTTTAATATACTCGACCTTTAGGTCAGCAAGATTTCTCTTTTGAACTTTCTTTCTTCTTTCTCTGCTGCTCCATAGAACTCGTTATGCTCTGTCTATTCACACTAATCCTCTATTTATAATAGACATTACTATTAGACATAAATATTTAATTATGAGATAATAATTGTGTTGACTACTTGGTGATTTCCGTGTGAGAGTATTCGCCGTCCCTACGACAACAGTCTTCAGTTGAAAGAAGGTATTTTGCCTCTGATTGGTAATCTCTTATTCTTCTTGTATTTACTTTCGAATTATACATAAGTATAAGGAAAGTATAATGAACGTCCAAAAAATAATTCGAGACCTCTTCAGGTCATTACGATAATGGTGTGTATGTGATCGATTTTTGTTTATTCTATTACACACAAAATAATCAATGTATCCGAACCAAACTTCAGAATTTGGTTTTGAGTACATTTGGAATAGGGTCCCATTTCTGCAGACTCTTTCTACTGCTATAGACACGTGGGCGCTTTACTCGTGTCAGCAGAATCTTACATTCGCGCACTGCCGCCCACACCAGCCTCTCGCACATAACCGGGGAAAGGGGAAAAACTGGGGTCAGCGTTGAAATAAAATACTCTTAACGCATGTTCATTTTCCGTCAAGGATTGAAAAGAAAGGTTGGACTACAGCCGTATTGATTGGGTGTTTTTTTTGTTTTTAATAAGATAATTGAATTTGGTTTTAGAATTCTATACTGAATTTTATTTTTGAATCGAACAGCTCTAGGAACATTTTAACTTTGAAGAAACTTACAGTCCGGAGTCAGCGTGGCTCAGTGAGTAGAGCTCTGAGTTGCTGACTGGATGGCCGGGGTTCGACCCCCGGTGAGGTGGGGATTTTCTCATACCTCAACATCCAGACTGACTCCCAGGCCTACTCAGCCTGCTGTAAAATGAGTACCAGGATCTATCCTGGAGTCAAACGGTCGGAGCGAGATGCTGACCACATTTCCTCCTCCTAGTACCGAGGTCAAGTAATTGCGGAGCTCTACCCTTCACGAACCCCTTGGGTACCTTCGGGGCCTGTTCAGGGATAGTTATTTTAAACTTACAGTCTTTGCCAATTATTACTTGCTATGAATTCTCTGGTTCGTATTTTGTTAGTAGTACTACCTTTCATTCAATGTGATTTTGTTATTACTACGTTACGTCAAAAAGTACTCGTGTCAAATGAATAGTGTTTATTTCATAATGTTTTAGACTTGAAAATATTATGTGCGGTAATTTCATTACCTTTTTAATAAGTTAAGTTCGTCAAAATTTGTTTGTGGTATGGAGATCATCGTCTCATTTTTGAATGTGTGAGGTCCAGGTTTGGTTCCCTGCTGAAAAAGTTAAGAACCATTTTTTCAATTGAAGAACAAATTTTAAGTTGACTGTCTTGAAAAAACGCCGGTTCAGTCAGCTTGGTGTTCTGTTGGTGGCGAATCTGAGTTTCCAAATTCTCAACTTATCTATAACTCTTATTTGTTGGTTTGCTACAAATATAAGAATCATAATGATTGAAAGAAAATTGGAGATGGAAACTCGTATGAACTGAAAGAACATTTTTTTCTTGCAAATAAGCAGAAAACTTAGCAGTTTTATTCGCATTTGTTATGCAGCAGCTATTTATTATTAGTAATAATGTTAAAAGAAAATGAAAATATAAACAGACTTATCATATGATTGATAAAAATGAGTAAAAAAAACGCTCCCTCGAACCCCGGTCCTTCTGCATATGACACTCACACATTACCCCTAGACCATCAAGTATTGTGTGAAAAGAAGACTAATTTGGTGTTATTAACAGTGCTAGTATTAGATATTTTAAAATTGTTATACAAAGAAAAAAGACCATGTTATACCACATTTTCATCCCAAAATACATCTAATCTGTGATTTTCATTAACATCGTTAGAGCCATTCTTAAGAAACGTTTTGACAAATGCATAGGTACATACAATTATTGCTTGCTTAATAGTGTATACAGATAATTAGTGCAGAAAAATTAAATTCTGTGAATTTTGATAAACCAACACGTAGTGAAATCTATTCGATAATTGTTTAACTTACAAACAAGTCATCGGCTCTGACAATATCATATCTGAATTCATTAAGCAAGGCGGACCTGAAGTAAAAAGCAGAATATACAAGTTAATATGTAATATATATGGAAAATGAACAAATTCCCAGTGATTGACTAGGTGTCATCTGCCTCATTTTAAAACAAGGAGACCAAAGATACTTTGAAAATTATTGCAGAGTCACCCTATGAAATGTAGCACACAAAATTTTCTCTGCGTTATTATACAACAGACTTTTTGCAATAGTAGAAAAATAATTGGGAGAATATCGAATGGGGTTCAGACCTGATGGCTTCACCATTGATAATATACACATTGTCAAACAAGTGTATGAAAAATGCTATGAATACCATATCGTTAATTCATAACTGTTTTATAAATTTTAAACAAGCATTTGACAGAATTAAAAGAAATGTCATATATGACAATTTGGATACATTTTTAGTGCCAAATAAGTTAACCCAGCTTATTAAATTAACTCACAATCACACTGCTGTAAAAGTTATGATGAACAATTGTCTCTCATCTCTATTTTTCTGTTTGGTGATGGAATTTGGACACAAGGGGAAACATCTCAGACCGATCTAAACAAATTTATGCTTATACATATGACTTTCTCATAGTTGCAAGGACAATGGCTGCTTTAAAAGATACATTTACTACCCTTAAACAAGAATCTGAGAGAGCTGGATTACTAATAAATTTGACAGAAACTAAATGCATGAAATACACACGAAATCAGCAGAAAGAAAATAATGTAAAAATTGGAGACTATGAAATTGAGAATGTAAGCTCATTTAAATATCTGGGCAGAACAGTAAACGTAAACAACGAGATTGAAGAAGAAATGAAAGAAAGAATTGCAATTGGTAATAGAGAATATTTTATGTATAAACCTATTTCCAGCAGTTGATTACTTTCAAAAATTAAGACTATTGAATACTACAATCAAACCTTCAGTGACATACGTGTGCGAAACATGGGTACTGAAGAAACAGGTGGAAGAGAAACTTGCAGTATTTGAAAGAAAAATCTTCCACAAAATTTTTGGTCCCATTAAAATATGTGAAACAATGTTGAAAAGAAAAACTAATGATGAACTAAATAGTTGAATAAGCCAAAATAACATTGTCAGAGAAATAAAATCCTAAAGACTTGCATGGTTAAAACATTTAGAGAGGGAGGCTGAAGAAAGAATTGCCAAACAAATAACAAAATGGAGACTTCTAAAACCACGCAGCAGAGGGGGGCCCTAAAATAACATGGGGAAATAATGTTCCGCGAGATCTCAAAAAAGTGTGGGAGTTAGAAAGTGGAAAAGAGTAGCAGTCGGCGGGAACCATTGGAGGAATATGTTTGAGCAAGCCGAGACTCGCCTAGAGATGAAGCGCCTACGAAGAAGAGGACAAGAGCCCCAGGAAAAAATTATGAATGAGAGGTATGAAGCTGAATGACAGCCAGTATTAAAAGGGAATAGCTACTATGATTGTCTGGAGTTGTCGCTTTTGTACTGTGTGAATTTTTGAATATGTCAAAACAGTATACTCTTGGTTAATAAGAACTAATTTCATTCTTGTTACACGTTGCCAAAGTACTAGATTCGACGTAGACATTTTTTTACCTCTTCATCCATAATTAGGAAACAGGATTATTGAGTTGAGGTAGCGAAACAAAATTTCTGTTTTAAGCAACCAACGTTTCGAACTTTTATTAGTTCAACAGGGCTGCATAATTGTCAATGTGAAATACTACTCACTCAGCTGTATGTTTGTGTAGTGGTGATGTTGTGGAGATTTGGATGTGTGTGTTTGGGGATGCAGTAGGGTATTTCACATTGACCATTATACAGCCCTGATGAAGAACTAATAAAAGTTCGAAACATTGGTTGCTTAAAACAGAAATTTTGTTTCGCTACCTCAACTCAATATTCTTGTTTCCTAATCAAAGTACTAGAGTTGTTTGAGCCATACCACTACAGTGTGATGTACACCATACTGTTTTAAAAGTCGTTTTTATGTTGGGGTGTTGGGTTACTGATTGAAGAACCTAATTTTTTTCACGTTTCTTGAAACCGTCACCGTATCGATACATTTTGTACATGCATTAATGGAAAAACTGAGTATGGCGGGTTAATGATATCATAACCGTTTAGTTCTTTCTGAACCTGGATTAAAATTGAAATGACTTACTTGTACTCTAAAGTCATCATGATTCTCATAATCCAAAACCACCTCAAAAAGACATGACAATATGGTCAACTGATCCATGATGTTACCGCAGTGGTATGGAAAATACTATTCCAATACTTGGACAGCAATAGGTAAACAAGAATGAAATTGCTACTTACTGTTCATGAGCATCCTAATACGTTCCAAAATTTGCACAATGCTAAAGTGACTCCTACAGATAACAAATTGTGGGGAGTTACGAAAGTGTAAATTCAAGGTGGAAATAACACACACACACACACACACATATATATATAAAGCGGGGTAATTCGCTGGCGTGGATTCGGATTATTTAGTAGGTCAGAACAACACACAGGGTTCCTTATCTCAAAAGGAAACCGCTTCATGAAAACAAATTGACTGAATTTTTTTATTCAAAATATTTACAAATTAACTTACACCAATCATGCACACATCCCAACATTGCACAAAATAACCCCCCAAAAATTACATAAATAGCCCAAAAAATCCTAAGCCTGGTAATTACCTAATACCAATTAGTAAACATCTGTACAATAATGAATTTAACAAATACTGACATATTCGCTCATCTTCTGGAGACCCTCATGATCACAGACTATAAACCAGACGCCCCTCTCCCATACTAACGGTGTGTTAACAGCTTTCAGCGCTCCTAACATTGTTTACGTCTAACTACAAGTTCAAAAACCGGCCACAGGGCGCGTGGCAGTTCCCGATTCCCCTCCCCCTTCCCCCACCTGGTACTGTACCCCCCACTCCCTCGACCTCATGCTTCATAATTTCACAATAATTTAGCTGAAAATACTTTCCCTACAAAAATTAACATTTGTGAATAGTTAACAGGATGTATAACTGAAATATTTTACTACACATATGAAATAGAAAATGAAAACAGGACAATTGACAGGAAATGTACACAAAGAAAATACATACTTGCTCTCAATTCTATTTATTCATAATAAAGATTCAGGACATTCTCATGTGAATGGAAATATACAATCCAGTATACAAAAATGGGGTATACTTGCAATAAGGTACTCATTTATTTATATCCACCAACTATTCATATCATTAATAAATAAATGAGACTGTTAAAACAAGTCACATGAGAAAAGCTGTCATAGAAAGGCTATATAGAAAGCTGTCAATGGAATGTTGGTTTTGCTTTAAGCCACAGTGGTGTATAAATACCTCTGCTCATTGCATGAGAGAATTACATGCCACAAATCTAATGAAGGTCAAGTAGAAATAATTGATAAAGAAATGAAGACAATCCACCAGTACCATGTCACCAAAAGCGATAGATATATCATAGTATGAACTAGTTACAATAATCTATGAAGAAACCATACAGTTTTCATTTATACAAGTTGAATATCATTATGTTTAACAAATGAGAAAGGTGTTAATCAATTCAATAGCACGCTACATTTCCCATTTACAAATACAATATAAAAAAAAGTCTGAAATTTTCCATTCTACAAACTGAATATCAATCCATCAAGGAAATGGGAGAGGTCTGTCAACCTGAGAATATCTGTGAGAAGACTGACTTCACAATAAGAAATTCACAAAATTTGTACCAATGCCAATGTTAATTTTAAAGAAAAGTTTACTGTAAAACCTTTTATATATCCATAGGATAACGTGACTAGATTTATCAGTCTCATGGTAAAAAAAACATTACCTAGTTACAAACACCACAATATACTATAACTTTCATAAACTATCAAAGTGAAAGTAACATTAAATAACATTAAGTTTCAGAAAACCAAAAGAAGTCACAATACACCAAGTAGTAAATAAACAAAGTGGAAATATAATTTTTTTAAATGCAAGTTCACATTAAAACATAAAAAAAGATGGCTAAATGAAAAATGTAACTCTTCTACACACTACATCTTGTACTTGAACATGTTCGAACACTTCACTACCAAGACACCAACACAAGAGCACAAACCATGTTAAATAAATACATATCGAGTGATGTAGGTTACTCTCTCCACTTACAATTTTCTACATACCACAGGAGACAATGCATCTGATTTAACAGGGAAATCTCAAAGGTGCAAGTTGCCTTTCCTGACATACCTCTCTGAGGCAAACGATACATTATTATTATCATCATCATTATTATAGACCTT
>NNCF01131509.1:49433-80688 GCA_002313205.1 Laupala kohalensis | reverse complement strand
GCAGCCAATAGGAGAAGGGTGAACACGATCTTGCAGCCATCTATTGAGCGCTGGACAAACTATAGGTGGCCGGGTGACTGGTAGCGCAGTCTGGTAAGTGTTTACGTCTAACTACTTGAATCGTCAAACCTCATTCATTTTGCCCCTATCTAGTTTCCTGGCCCTGCTCATGATTCACATAGTATCAAAAGTTCTGAGCGTGTGCCTTAATGATTCAAATTCGTAGCACTCGGTCTTTTTGACGCAGCTAATTACTAATACTGGATGCAACCAGTGATTTTATATTACTAACCTTGCTGTACAGATCAGTGCCAACAATGGGTGCGGGGGTCTGCACCCTTGAAAAACTGCCTCAGCTTGCCCGTTCGTCCTTGTCTTTGGGAACCAATCATTTAGTAGACCGGCCCCACGATTCCAGGAACTCTCAGCGCCCGTCGGGACTTCCCCATCTTCGGAGTCGCAGCGTTCACCGCTCTCGTTCCATTCACGTTTTAAGAAGTTCATTCTCTTCACGCAACGCGAGAAAAATCCTCTCTATCGCCACTTGTTGCGAAACAAACTGTTAGAATCGTAATAGTTCTCGGATGAGACCGAAGTTCACTTCAAGAACTTTACTAGAACATAAAGCTCCAAACGACCGATTGAGCGTAAAATCAGCTAACCTTAGCGTAGCATGATGCTTCAATCTAATGCTCGAATGAGCAGTAAGAATCAGCTAAGTCTGAGATCAAGATGTGAATTCAAAAATACGAGAATCACCTACATCTGAATACACTGAGAAGAAAACACAAGATGAGATTGAGACGTCATCTCAAAATGTGTCTCTCGTGATGTGTTGCTATCTGAGCAATGCGATGTGATGTTCTCTCTGAGCTGATGTGATCTGAGATGTCCTCGAGAATCTCAAGAAGAATTGAAAAAAGCCTAAGCATCATAAGAATCCTTTAGTGTGCACTCTGAAGTCTCCGACCCCTCACGTGACTACAAATTATGAAATATCTCATGACTAGGCTCTGCCAATACTGTGAAATTTCCACTTCATGCGGAGTTCGTATGTTTCGGCGAATTTCAATAACGAGTGCAAGTCCCTGGCCAACCAGAACATTTCTTTTTGGAAAATTCGTTACTCCAACGGCGGCGTCTCTGCCAACCGTCTTTTCACGCAACGCTTTTTAGGATAAAGGACTCCAAGTCTGGACATGTTCGGCGTTGTATCCGCTACCCACGCTTTCACACCAGTTGCGTCTGCAACTCACTCCAACGGTCGCGACCTGGGGGAGTTTATTATGTTAATGTGTTTCTGAAAGATGGGTTCGGCTGCTCCCCACCCCCTGCCTTCTGATCGCCGCCGTTTGCGGTCCCTTTAAATTTGTAAAGAGCTTTCTATTTCTATGGCTCTCACGCCATGTGTTCTGCGTAGTTGTCTCTTTAAACTCACCGTCTCTTTCTAACGTTGACCTCCATTCTTCCAAAATATATTTTTGTACTTTTCCGTTGATATTTTCAATTTGAACATTACGACGCCATCCCGTACATTACCAATTCTTTTCGCCTCCCGCTTATAGTACGGAACCGACATTTGTCTGGAGTAGGCGAAGGAAATCTCAGTTGGAAACCGCATCTAGTTCGGCGAAGCAGGGTTTTAACCCAAGCTCCATTGTTCAGCTGGATCGTGGAAGCGAGGACGCTACCACTACACCACCGTTGTCGGTAAACATAGTGATATTGAATAGTTGTGAGGTTCTACTGTTCCTTTATCTGATTCCTTCAATAAATAACATGTATTCAAAAAAATTGTGTAAGATTTATGTACATACTAAATTATTCTGAATTCCCTTGTGCCTTTTTCTTCATATGTTATCTGAAGGTTTCTGATTATTTATAGCAAATCTTGAATTGAAGAACTACTTAACTCTATAGTTGTTGGTTTTTTTTAGCCTTTCTGTACTTACAGTATGGCCTTTCTGATAGGCTTGTAATGGTGTCACTGTTATCTTGAACTGTTTATCCCATTGTGGATTAAATGAGGAGCTGTGTCTCATCGAATTTTGTAGACATTCTATTTGAAGTCCTAAGCAAACCAACTTTCTTAACTTCGATCTGACAAGAACGGATGTTTTCTATATTGACACAGGCATTAGCTATTTTTCAAAAAAATAAACATAACAAATTTTGTAGATGCAAGCGGGCTCTTCGGGGAATGCTGTAATGGAAACTGCCTCTGCCAGTGCTGAAGCACGTTATGCTTATGAAGCATGTAATGCATCTAGTCCTCGAATGAGTGATGCAAATCAAACTGCTACTACTGCTACATCAGTAGAAGCCCATCAAGCAAAATTGGAAGATGGAAGTACTCAGTGCAATGAAACAGATTTTAAAAATAATGGAATGACACGCAATCAGGTAAGCTTCATTGATTTAACAAACAGTTTTTTTATGTCTTTGTTGACCATTCTATCATAATATGTTTGGGAGGGATGGAGGAACAGACCTCTCACTAAAGAAATTTTAAATGTTTGTAACAATTTAAAAAAGTTTACAAGATTTGTTACATTTTCGAGTTTACTAGTCAAGTCATAAAATTCAGATGTGCAGTTTTTCTGTATTTTAAGATCTTAAATTTTCCATGTTCCTCAAAAATGAGTATAAATTTGTTGAAGTGTCTTGTACTCCTGTTCAACATTTTAAAAAAGCAATGTAAAAATTTTGATGAGGTAACCCTGATTGGAGAGAGAGAAAATAAAATGAAAGAAAAGGATTTTTTTTCTGTAATGCAGTAAAAAGAGGTTCTGGAGTTAAAAATTGAGAAACATTTTGTTGGCATAGATATATGTCTTTGTTTTTTTGTTTTGTTTTTTAATTTAAATTGGTTTCTCCCTTCACCTTTCTATATTTAGATTGGTATTCTGTATTTGGAGAAGTTGAGTTAAAAATAATAAATTGTAATTCAAAATCATATTAATACACTAATGCTCCTTTTATGTGTAACTGGACAGAGTAAATGACTCAAATGAAGTATCATAGAGCATTAAAAGATGTGTTGGTGATTGCCTATCATTTCATCTTTCTCCCTTTCCTTTCATAGATAATAGCATTTAAAAATTACATTAAGAAAAGTCGTTACCTGACTCGTTTGTTTGAAAAGGTTTTAACTTGAATACTTGAGTCCTAACAATTGAAAGCTCTTACATTTCTGACCATGCTGGAATAATCAATATTTGTAGGGAATTGTATATGAATTATGTGATGCATAATCATATACCATTCATTACTTTTCTGATGTCCTGTTTACATTGTTGTTAAACATGAAACTGAGTGAAATTTGCCTTCAACTAGCAGATGGCAGAAAGTAATTCCTGTCATATTAATCATGTAAAGAAAATAATCTTACTAAATATAAGGAAATGTTCTTATTACCATACAGAATGTTAATTGCATTCAATTTTCCATGCTATTGAATCATGCTGGTTGACCTTGTTAAAGAAAATGTGGGAGAGACAAAATGTCATTGAAGTAGGAAGAGTTCTCTATTAACTTTCCATTAGCAAGTTCAGTATTGATTATGGTATAATTTTTGGAGGGAAAGAATCATGCTTGAAGACCAATTGGACTGTTGTTATAAACTTCTGTGTTGGAGATGTTTATTTCCTACCTTCTTGCTTTGAAAAAATGTGGAGTATACCCCATCTAACAATTATATTTCTTACCAACAGGAATGTAGTTGTGCATGTGGGTAGCCTAACAGCGACAGCATGAATAATATGGATTGAAGGGAAGAGAAATTGAAAACCTCTCGCATAATTGCATGAAGTGACCACTTAATGCACTCCTGCATAGTACATTGAGAACAAAGACACCCAAACTCTACTATCAGTAAAGTTTCAAAACATTTAAAGCCAAGTTAGCAAACCCTTGTGCAAGTGACACGTTTCCTGTTTCATGAAAAGAGAGTTACTGTCAATAAGGTATAAAAGAAAAAGTCAAATGATAGGCTTATGTGATATGAGAAAAAGAAAAATTCGACTTGCCAGGTTGTGAATTTCAAATAATAATAATAATAATAATAATAATAATATTTGTATATAATTTTGAATAATATGTACATCAGAGCTATTTCTACATACAAACAAACAAACACAAATACATATGGATAGGAGATATTTGCTCAGATGATATCTGAATGAATTTTCAAAATATAGTGAAAATTTTAATGTATTTATTGAACACATTATTTTAATTGTATTTTCTTGAGGATTGGTTATAGAGGAAGAAATTTAAAAACTACTAACTTGCCAGCACTTCGGATATTATTATATTCTTTATCAGGGCTTGTTATTTATTGAAACATGTGCATATAAGTTTGTCAGGGTATGTTGTGCTATGAGAAAAAGGAATCAAGGAGAGGGGCAGAAGGATGGTAGAGCAGCACAAGCTATTCCATGTGTGCATTCTCCATGCTTGTGTCATATTGGAAAGCAGTTGAGTGTTGATTTTTGTGGCACAATTAAAATTATCTTACTACAGTTAATTTATTTGTTTTGTGATAACAACAACAACACAAAAGCAACTAGAGAACATATCTCTTGAAGTAACATTGAGTCAAGTGCAGATTCAGTATGACTGTGATGTGAGATTTTTCAGTGTCTATTCTCTGCCGGAACTCAGAAAGGACCTTGCATATTCATATTAAAACAAATTTTAAATGCAGAACTGTTAATCACTAGAGTTAATGTCCTAGTTTTACAACATAGTAAGGAATGCAGAGATTTGGAAGAAATTATGCTTATGTACACCATGTCTACCTTTGGGGACGCCGGTTCAAATCCGATCCAAGTAGAATCCGAGGTGGCGGACAGAGCGGTGTTCGCGGCAGGTTTTCTCGAGGTTCTCCCATTTCCCCTGCCTATCATTCCACCACAACATTCACTCATAATCGTTCACCCCCATGTCATTCATAATCACCGCTTCAGGGGAGGTGCGGCAGGAAGGGCATTCATCACCCTAGTATTCCCCAGCCAAAATCAATTGAGGCATCAAATATCCATACCCATTCGCCGACCCCACATGAAGTGGGAAAAGGCTGGGTTAAACACAAACAAACAATGCTTTAGTACACCATGCTGCCACATTTATTGAAGCTAATTTACCATCCTAGACTGTACACACAGCAGTGTACCAGAAACTGAACCAGCTTGGAAGACAAGATTTGAATAAAGCATAGCTGATATTCGAACTAAGGCTGACTTGATCAAGGAATATTTGAAATTTGAGCAAAAGACATTATTTTTAGCAATCATTTATAGGTGTTCTACAGATCAGTTGAATCGGTACTCATTATCTTCATTGTTGAAACTACAGCACTTGTAATAAGTTTTATAAATACACATTTTTAACTACTTTCAAAACACAAATTTTTTTAAATTCCATTTAAGAATGAGAACCTTGTTAAAATCTTGCACCAGCTCCAGCATAAAAAGGATTTTTTAGAATATTTGTAAAGCATTAAATTTAACTTGGTTATGTTGTAAGAATTGATTTACAAGATTAGTGAACTGAAGAGCATTTTGTTTCAGTGAAACCACTTGTCATACAGGAATACTACTGTTATGCTCACTATATTTCAACTTTGTTGAAAAGTGTAAAGGCTTTTACTGTACAAGGCAAGTACAAGAGGTGGTCGAGAAAAATTATGAAATATAACGCATTTTTAGTATTTTCAGAAGTTAAAGATAATACTTCCTACAATATGGACAACAAAAGTATTAGAACAATGGAAAATGACAAACATTTTCTTTCAAATCTTACAGACTAATGTTTTCTTTATTGATGATCTTATTATACCAACTAGGTGCTCCTTAGGCCTATAAGGAGAAAATGGAGCAGTGTGGTAAAAATGGAGGTAAGAGTTTGGGGTACTATTTGAAATAAAATGGACAATAAGGGATATATGTGATTCAAAAAGGTTGAGAACCGCTGCTTGAAATGCAAGCAAAAAGCAAACAAAAAAACAATAGTTTTCTTAGTAACAGAGGGAAGCTGTTTCTAGACTTGGAATCTGACATGCAGGATAAGACAAAGCCATCATGTTAGATTCCAAATAGATCCATGAATATTGTAGTTTCCTATGTGCCATGGTCTAACAGTCTAAAACTGATAAAGCAGACTGCAGAAGCAGATAAAGCAGATGCAAACACAGCTCTCGGTCTTTGTGACTGTCAGTGCCTTCACCACTGAAGATGTAGTAAGAATTGTCAAGAAAACTTGACACCTGGACCTTCTGGGACTCACAATTTTTTACTTAAATACTTGGCAGGAGCTTTTGGCATCTGCTTACACTGAAGCCCTATATGATCCAGAAAAGATTCCCCTTCTAAAAGTGTATAATTTTTTAGTTAGAAGCAAAATACAAAAGAAAAACTGTCTTTTGGCGTCCGTTTTGAAATGTTGGTGTAAATTAACTGCGCCCTAGTGTGATCTATTTGTCGGACATGTAATTGATAGACTTAATTTGTAGGAAATTCAATGCAAATTATTTTTGCATTCTGTTACTTTACTCTGGAAGCAAGTAGGTTTCCAGTTAAAAACAAAAAACTAAAAAAAGATTTTTTTCTTTTCAAGTTTTTAAATTTTTTTCTCAATGCGCAATTTTTACGAGGTGGCAAAGTTGAAATTTGGATTCAGTACCTACGATAAAATAAGGAACAATTGAGAAAAAACACATTTTTTCCTCGTCGAACTACCATATAACTGGACTTACAGTGGCGGTATTGAAATGCATTAATGACTTGCTGTATTTTTACTTTCATCTCGCTACATATATGTCTGCTTTCAAATGGAATAAAATTATTTAATAAGCTAACATCAGAATTGTTTTCTCGGGCTCTTTCTTAAGTAGAAAAATTCATCCCAGATCAGTTTCTTTACTGTATCAAATGTAATCTAAAATGAACATTGAGTTCTGTTACCCCAAACTAATATCTCTTCCCTATTATTACTAATTATTGCTGCAGTTTTACCAGTTCGAAATGTGTGTCTTGCAATCTTGCAGGGATCAGCAGATAGTAGTGATGAAAGTGAATTAGCTTCAAACCACAATCAGCAGCAGCTGCCATCTGTTGCATTTGCAGCTGGTGTTCCAGGTCAAGAAATGCTGTTACATTTTAGTTTCAAGCAGGAACGGGATGCTGTTCTACGTTCAGAGGAACAATCTGCCTTACAGAGGTATGTTTCAGTGTTCCGTATGAATATGGAATAATCAGAAATCATCATGATAAATATATGATATGAATGAAATAATATGAATTAATGAAAGGAAAGCTGGAAACCATTAAATATTGGTTTTGATTAATTAAACTTGCTATTAAGGAAGATAATACTGTTTTTGAAATTTACCCAGATAGTTGCCCTAAATTTAGATTTCTTAAATGAGTGGTGAACCCATACATAGAGTACATTCTTAAACATATCATGGCATTATGTTCGATTCTAATCTTAAATTTTATGTTCAACACAGAGCCGAATGAATCAAAAGGATAGGATTTTATTATTTTATCTCTTTTTTTACCTAAAACCTGCAGTTAGAAACTGTACTTTGTTTATGTACCATGCTCTTGTGCAGAGTATGGATGTGGTAAAATAGTCTTGAGGGGGGGGGGGAATATAAAGGAGAGATGTTGCTGTGGAACTTATGGTACCGTATAATTTTTGTGAAGTTGTTGAATATGATGTGTAGCATTGTTTTAGTGGCTTTGGAAACCTTAAAGGAGATTTTCTTATCCTATGAGGCAGGGGAGTTATTTCACATTTTGGTTTGGGGTGAGGGCAAGCACAAATGAAGATGTGGAGTTTTTTCAAAGCCCTTTTAAGTTCTCAAAGAGTAAAAATTTGTGACTATTTTGTTATTTATAGATTTCTGTCTCTTGTTTATCGTAATTACCTACCAATTTAAAGACACAAATAAATAAATAAATGAAAATGCAATGCTTTTTACGCACCAAAAACTTAATATTTGTTTTGAAGTACTATTCACTTATTTACAGCTGCCTTTAAAATAATTTTTAAGTCTTCACTTTTTACCAAACTTAAAAGACATTAGGGATTTATATCACATCATTCAGTTCAGTCACCTACATTCATATCTCCTCATTTGCCCAAGTTGCCTCCATGGCTCCATAGAGCCATTGATAGAGTGGGGATAACAGTAATGGAACACTGCCTTGTGCAGTCTCCTCATCAAAATGCCGAACAAATAAATAAATAAGTGAAAAATAATTTATTGGGAGTAAACTAAGTTTATTAAAATATTTTTTCCTTGCCATCAATCTTTATGGATGTAGGGGAATTTTGTGAAATATGTTTGCTGATTGATGAAACTTCCTGAAATTGGCAAAAATCCTGCAAGTTGGCAATGCTGGAGTGTGAACGATTTTTCACTCAATAACTCACCAACAAAAGGATGGATATACATGAAACTTGATATTAATGTTTTTTATCATTTGGATGTGACAAAACTTGACAAATTAATTAAATTTTTACGGTGACTATCTTTGTCTTCACCCTCACGTAGTTGTGTATAAGTCACTTCAGGGTCTTTTATTTGAGTACATAATATTCTCAGAAGTATAATAAATTACATTAAATCATGTTTTCTCTACACTACTAAAATACAATAACATAAATCATTTTGAAAGGAAAATTGAGTGGAAAAGATCTAATTTAATTTAATTTAATTTAATTTATTGATTGATTGTGAAGACTTCAATGTATGAAATTCCACCAGAGTTGGAATAAAAACTTGTTACAGTTTTATCCTATCTTTATTTCTGACTTAAAGTATTCATTTGGTTTTCAAATTTTATTTGTTTCCTGCTTCAGTTGCTGAGCTGCATGCAGTGGCATGTTTTTTATGATTAAATTGAATAAAATTATTAAGTCATTTGGTCTGTCTCTCAGTAGTCACATTGGAAATATTTTATTTTGTTTTACTTCATTATGAATTATTTTCTCTTGTTCTTACATAAATTGCATTGTTATTGCTTTATTTTCTTTGCTCAAAATTTCATGTTCGTATACAGAATCTTGTAGCCCTTTTCTGATGGCCATGATACTTAAATAAAAGTTGTGATGATCCCTTGTTATTTTTCAAAATATATATGAGAAGTTTTCAAGCTCAGTTACTTAATGATGAACTTTGTGTTTTGTTTTGATTTAAATTATTACCCAAAACAGTGATATAGTTCTTACTATTATATAATATATTTTCATACGACATTGGTATTAGTGACTTCTACATTGAAATTACCTTTACTGTGATACCCTGTTTCAAACCTTGACATTCCAGGGTGTTTCTTACTATACTATATCTTCATAAAATTAATGTTTTGCTAGCACCTCTTAGCTGTTGCGGTTCTGTTTTCCCTCTGTCTTTGCCACAAGGAGGGGTGCCTTTTTTTTAGCTTCTCTCATTAATCCTACTTTATGTACTTCTTCTTCTTCTTCCTATGACATTGTAGCCCGTCGTCGGGCCTTTGCCTCCTCAATTAGCGCCTTCCACACCGCTCTGTCGTCAGACTTCCTTCTCCAGGCTTGTATTTCAAGTAGGGATATTGCATCTTCTCTCACTATGTCCTCCCATCTTGCCCGTGGCCTTCCTCTTCGCCTCCCGTCTTCAAATTTCACAGTGAGTAGTTTCTTCGGTATTCGATCCTGTGCCATGCAAATATCATGGCCTGCCCATTCCAGCCTCTTAAACCTGACCCACATGGAGACCGCAATGTCCTTGTATTGACTATATAGTTCTTGGTTGTATCTTTGCCTCCACCAGTCCCCGTCTTTCATTGGGCCCATTATTTGTTGAAGAACTTTCCTTTCGAATAGGTCGAGGGTGTTAGCTGAGGATTTGGTCAACGTCCATGTCTCACAGCTGTAAGTCAACACTGGTCTAATAAGTGTTTTATAGAACGTAAGTTTGGTTTTCTTGTGTACGTCACGACATTTCAAGAATGGGAGCAGGGAAAAATACGCTCTATTAGCTGAAAGTATTTTATTCTGGATCTCTTCCTTCTCCTCATTGTTGTCAGAGATCATTGCACCCAGATAGCAGAATTTCTTTACTCTTTCAAATTTATAGTCTGCTGCCTCAACATGTCTGGATGTGGGCCAATTCTTTGCCTGTATCAACACTTTGGTTTTTTCTTCATTTATTTGAAGCCCTACTTCTTTTCCTTTTTGATCTATCTCGATTAGGGTATCTACTGCCTCCGTAAGCCTTCTGCCAGCTATGTTGAGATCATCTGCATATCCTATCACCTGCACCATTTTTTGTTGTATCGTTCCTCCCTTTTGGATGTTGGTATGTCTTATGACATATTCAAGTACTAGGTTGAACAGGAGGGGAGCCAGAACATCGCCTTGCTTTAATCCTTGTGCAATTTCAATTGGGTTACTTAGTTCAGTTTGCACCTTCACATATCCTGTGTTGTTGATCATTGTAACATTTACTAACCTTATTAGTTTTTCCGGTAGGCCCAGGTGTTGTAGAATCTTCCTGATGCTACTTCTTAATACAGAGTCGTAAACTTGCTTATAGTCCACATAAATTTGGTAAACATCTGTACCAAATTCACCGCATTTTTCCATGATTTGCCTTATGGTGAATAATTGATTGTGGATCTTCCTTTTCTGAAAGCAGCTTGGTACTCCCCTATTAAGTTCTTAGCTCGTTGTTCAATTCTGTCCCTCAGGATACTTGTGAATATTTTATATGCATTACATAGTAATGAGATATCACGGTAGTTATGACAATTTAATTTATCTCCCTTCTTGTATATTGGGCAGATGACACTTTTTGTCCAGTCTTCCGGCATCTTCTCTTTGTTCCCAAATCACGCTTATTAGTTCAAATAATGAGTTCACTATTTGATCTCCTCCATATTTAATTAATTCAGCTGGTATATTGTCATACCCAGGAGCTTTTCTATTTCTAAGGTTCTTCATGGCTATCTCCACTTCTTTCATTGTGGGTGGTTGTTCTATCTCATCCTTATCGTTATTCTGTCCAGTTTCCCAGGATTCATTTATCTTCTGTATTTGAGGACTTGTGTGAGTTGAGGAGAGCCAAGAAATATTCTGCCCATCTCCTTTTAACCTCTTGTTTTCCTCCCACTAGCTTACCATCCTTGTCTTTAACTATGTTTGTGCGTGCCTTAAATCCTCCTCTCAGGGTATTTATTTCTTTATAAGCTTCCGCTGGTTTTGCTGCTTTTAGATTTAATTCTAATTGCTTCATGCGGTCTCTGATCCACTGTCTCTTCTTCTTCTTACATATTTTATTTGCTTTTTTGTTTGCTTCATCCATCATATTTTTCTTGGCTCTGGTAGGTCTCTCCACATACTTAGTATGAGCCATTTTCCTTTCTTCAATTTCGGTTTCACACTCTTCATCAAACCATTCGCATTTATTTCTTTTTTCCGGGCTTCCGAGAGAGGCATCTGCTGCAGTTACTACACTGTCCTTGATATTCCTCCAAAGGTCTTCTATTTCATCGTTTCTTTGTTCTTCCTTATTTCCCTTCCATGTGGTCAGTGCCGTGGTAAGGATTTGTTGATATTGTTTCCTTGTATTCGTGTCTTGTAGGTGTCCTATATTGAATTTGGCACTTATTACCTTTGCATGAGTTTGTTATTCGGCATCTATATTTAATTCTTACTAAGTAGTGGTCGGATCCACAGTCCGCTCCTCTTATCATGCGTACATCCAAGATGTTTGTTGCTCTTCTCTTATCAAATAGTACATGGTCTATTTGACTAAATGACTTTCCATCTGGTGTATGCCACGTTCTTTTGTGGATATTTCGGTGGGGGAAGCATGTCGAGCTGACTATCATATTATGACCCGATGCTAGAAGAATCATTTTTTCCCCATTCTCATTGGTTTCTTCATGAAGGCTGTGTCTTCCAACTATTCCAAGATACATCAGTTCTTTCCCCACTTGTGCGTTAAAATCACCTAGTATTATTTTCGTATCATATGAGGCGGTGGATTCTATCATTTGGGTTAGCTCATGGTAGAAGACTGTTTTAATTTCTTCTTCACTTTCTTCTGTTGGAGCAAGTACATTGATAATTGTGATGTTATTGAACTGAGTTGATATTCTCAAAGCGCATATTCTGTTATAGACTGTCCTAAAATCTATTACATTTGCTCTAAAACTACTATCAACTATAAATGCTACCCCTCCCTGTTTTTCACTTGGATCCTTCCCACTACTGAAGATTGTATGTTCCTTGGTATCCCAGATATTATGGTCATTCCATCTTGTTTCTTGGATAGCCATGATTTTTATGTTATTTTCTTTGATTCGCTTCAGCAATACTCGCTGTGCACCTTCTTTCCGCAGTGATCTCACATTCTTTGTTCCTAAATTCATATCCATGTTCATTTGCCGTATTCGTCATCTTTTACCATTTTGCGAGTTCCGAGGCACATATTGAGGGTTCGTGACTGGTGAGTTTTTCTGGGACTAGGTAGTCAGCCTCGCGCCCAACCTCCATCCTGGTGGACCGGGATTTGTGTAGGGTTAACTCCCCTAGAGGAGTTGGCTTCCCCACGCCTTTCTGAGCCTCTTCTGTCCTTGGTTTTCTGTCGGGGTTTTCGTTCCCTTAGCCTTTGGTGATCCCTCCCCCTCCTACAAGGCAGCCGGTGGTAAGAAAGCGGGATTGGTTGGGGAAGATAAGTCGTTGTGGAACACACTTCGTCTGGTACCTCAGCTGAGACCAATCCGGCTTGGGTGGCCCTGCTGGTACTTACACTACCGCCGGCATAGCTTTTAGCTTCGCTGGTACGCACAAACCCTTGCCACCTGCACGTACAATGCTTCTTTAAAGTGGTGTTCCCTGGGAGGGACTTCATGTACTTAGCTCTCAAATATATTATATCTTACTTTTATTATACGAGCAATAATTGTAAATTTAAATAGGTTATCTCATAAACTTATGGTAGGATTCGGCCGAGACTTTGTGTTATGTTTTTTTTAATATTAGGAATTGAATGCCATTAGTGCCAATCTTGTGAACATTCATTTTGCAAATTTATTTTTGTGAAACCGTTCTGTGTGCACATGGGGTTTTGACAATCTTACTTCGATCGCTGCATTGTCTGGTTTCTGTTCATTCTTCCTTCGTAAGGCAATATTTCCATCAACACCAAATAAAGAATTTTCCGAGATAGAGGGAGGAGGTCAGTGATGTCTTCAAACAATTTTCAATGTCCTGGGTGGGCAGCAGCCATCTGTTTTGAAGCATTTGGCCAGCGCTTAAATAAATAAAGCAAAAGCCACTAACTTGACCTTTGAAAATCTTGATGTTTAGAACTGCAAGTTGGCCCATTAGGTCACGCAATATCCTACATTGACATCCAGGAATGCGACGTTGTATCATGGAAGAACGGCTAGTGTTGTTATCGCTGCACGGATTATTATTGTTTCATCTGTGCTTGGAAGTCTTAAAATTATTTTTATGATGAATAAATCGGAGCAAAGCTTGGTCGTCTGATATTATCTCCTTATTCCTCAAAAATTCATTTTTATCTCCCATGTCAGTCATTCCTCTTGTCATTAATCTCTGTATGTATCTCGCCCTCTCGTTTCCTTGAATGCCACATTCCCATAATACAGATTCTTCATCCTCTGCCCCTTTTCCACAGACTCAATTCACGTCATTTGCTGTTCCTATCCTTTTGAAGTATGTTTGAAAATTTCTGTGTCCAGTTATAAACTGCAGAAGCATATGGCTAGGGTGAAAGCAATTTTTTCTTTTACTTTCATGATGTTACATCAATGTATGCATATATCTTTCTTAGTACACTAGAGCTATTCCACAATACGTGCCATTTGTCTAGTGGTTTACGTGTTAGTTCCTTATTCCTTGCCTTCTGCACGTTGGATCTTCTCCTTATTGATCATTGTGTGTCTTGTTTTTCTTCATTATATTACAGCTCTACCATAGAGCCTTTCTGTTTGTAGATCAATAGGCCAGATTCCCAAAAGTACCTCTAAAACCTCTGTTGCCATTGCCCTAAAATACCCACTTAAGAGTAATAAGCACAAATGTTGCAGGCTTCTTAGTTTCCTTTCATATTACTTTCATACCCTACATACACCTTTGACCACTCTTTCTCCCTGCTCTGCTCTATCATATGTCATTAACAGCTTTATGCCCCCTTCATATAACGTTATAAGATGGTTATTTAATATTCTATATGAACTGGAAAATTCTATAAATAATCAAGTTGCTGATCCAAACTAGTAAAAAATCTTAAAGAATGGAATATTTGTAAATGAGGCGGCCATGATCAATGAACAGATTTTTAAACAGGTTCTTGAAAACTATGTATCACAATTTTTGAAAAGTTAAAAAACAATTTATATGACAAACGTATATTTATTGATCAATTAAACAGTTCAACAAATGGAGACTATACCTGCTGACAAGGTTTAATTCTACATTCTGTTTTGTGTTACACACTTTCTGCTTATCCTGGCTAAATTAATGTGTGTTCATGTCCTAAAATCTATGGAATGCACTTATTACATTTTTTAAATGTTTCCTTTGTTTTTATTTTTAGGTCATCCATTGCCCAGATAGGAGAATTTCTTAGAATGAAGAGTGCGTCGATTGTGGATAATGGGGTGCAGTCACCAACAATGGAAGTTCCACAGTCTGATCGCCACTGTTTGCGTTGTGGAAAGCTATTCTCTACTTTAGAACAACTCCAATGTCATCATCCATGTCATCAAGATCCATTGGCTGAAACTGTGCTTGACAAAGGAACTCTGGGTGGTGGAAGTATTTCATGTGATGTATGCCAGAAATTATTTAAGAGAAAAGAGCATCTTTTCCAACATAGGAAGCTTCATACTGGAGAAAGACCCTATGTTTGTCCATCATGTGGAAAATCATTTTCCCGCAAGGAACATTTAGTGAGACACACAGTGTCCCATACTGGGCAGAAAATCCATGCATGTGAAATGTGTGGTAAATCGTTTTCTAGAAAAGACAATCTCCATAAACACCGCAAAACACATGGTATAGCTGGTCCATTTATTTGTGAAACCTGCGGGAAATCTTTTGTTGTGAAACATAATTACATGATGCACAAGAGTAGTCATAGCTGTTCGGGTTCTGTAAATGATGATATAGCTGCAGCATCTCTAGATAACCCATTGCCATACAAGTGCGATATTTGCAACAAAGGATTTGCTATGAAGCAGTGTCTTTCTGCTCACAGGCAAAGGCATAGAAGTCGAGGTAGAGTGAATGCTGTTAACTCTGGTACAGTCCCTGAAGTTCCAACAATCTCCATGGTCAATGTCGCCACTCCTCAAGACATATCTGCAGCAGCTGCTTCTCATCAATCCATGACATCTGCTTGTGAGTCCTCTCTGACATTGGTCTCTTCAGGGCCAAGTGCATCTGCATCTACCTCGGGCCATAATACTGAACGCTCTTCTGCACATCCAAGGCATACTCATCATACGGAGCAACCATCGCAACAGCAGCAGGATCATCAGCAACCACTGCCTCCACAGCAGCAGCAACAACAACAGGAAGATCGGCAACAGCAAAGACCTGAACAACAGCAGGAAAAGCAGCAGCTGCTGCAAGATGCTGCTCAACAACCTCAAGAAGACTCTGTGCAACATGCTGCTCAGCCACAGACATCCCAGCCTCCTCAGAGCACTGTTCAGCTAGACCCATTAGCGTTGACTCATGCCACTCCACTCACAACCTTACCTAGTTCTCCTCTCCTTGCTCCTGGTCTCTTGCAACATGTCAATGCATCAGGTGTCTCAGTTAGTTCTGCCAACCCTACAATGGCAATTCATGTGTCCACAGCTGCCACTGCCTATCTTTGCACTCCACCAAATGATCTTTTAGAAACTTACAGGCGTCTCCATTCTACATGATGGATACCAGGAAATGCTGCATATTTACTCAGTGGGTAGATACATGTGAATATTGTAAATATATGTATAGGCATGCATACATATGTATGCAAAGTCTTACTGTGTATGAAAAATGTGTGCTTAATCTTGAAGGGGGTTTATATTAATGTTATGTGTGTATTCAGACATACAGGCTTTTACGTTGTTTTATATGTGTACATGTTTTCTCTTTGTAGACACTTAGACTGAATTCGAGATTGCTATGTTGATGTTCAAGTGTTAAGAGTTCAAGGTCACATTGTCCTGAGAAGAAGGTAAGGAGGTTTGCAACAAAGGCTGTGAAAGTCAAGCATCTGGCTTCTTCATTCATGGTAACCAGCAATAATAAGAGATTTGCATTTTCTTTCCACTCTTAATTAATAATTTGTGACACAGTTTCAGACAGTTTGTGATAAACCTAAGATGTCATTGTGGGCTGCAACATTTTGCTTACCTATTGCGAGAATAGAATAACTGAAAAGTTTTTTTTAGTTCTCTTATTTAAATTTTTGCCATTTCCAAACTCATGCTTTACTATGAAAGTTTGCAAGTATATACTTCAGTAACTGTAAGTAAATATTTTTACTTCCTTTCCAGAAAATTTATTTTTCTCTTATCTCTCTTTGTAATGAGATCAATAATAATGTAATCAAACATGAGAGAAAATATTATTCAAAATTCTATATTACCTTGCATTGCCTGTCGAAAAGAGAAATATTTTTTCAATGGAATTACATATGTGTTGTATTTTGATATGTTAAACAGTTCTTGCGAAGTAATGATAAAATGAAAGCAAGACTTTTGTTTTCTCAAGTCCTTTGATATCCTTTAGGAATGATTTAGTGATAGTTGTGGTATATACTTGTTAGGAGTTGTTTCTCACTCAGTAATTTCTCAAATTAGGAATATTTTGTAAAAAGAATTAATTCCAGAGATTTATATATGAAAGAATTTTTATATAATGATCATTTGTGATTGTTCCTTTGTTCAGTACCTGAACAGCCCTTGTGTGTCTTACTGTTTTGATGCATGTCTGTTTCTCCAACTACTCTGTAATTATGTTTTGTTGTGCTGGTCAATTAATTTTGATGTTACTTAAATTATTCATTGTTTTATTTTTTACCTTAGTGCTGTGATATTCATTTTTATTCAAAATAAAATGTTTAAATTAAAACTTGACCTGAAGTCTCTAAAGATTTGTTCAGGATATTCCTTTCTTTTGAATCCCAGCAGAAGATCAACTAGATCAAACTATGTTAATACATTATTTTGTTTTAGAGATTGCGTTATTTTTTCTGCTTTTGAAACAATTTGTTTTTCTCTTTTATTATATGTGATAATGTTTTATTCATGCAAGGATGGTTAAATGAATCATCTGGGATTTGGCACTAGCAAAATGAATTGGTTTCGTCACCCTCCTCTCTCTCTCTCTCTCTCTCTCTCTCTCTCTCTCTCNCCCCCCAATTAACACTTGGAATACCAAAATGAAATAATTAATAACATAAAAAAGAATTTCAATTACCCTGGTGTTAACAATTAAAAAAGCATCAGGATAACAAATTCACCTAGTGAGTGTACCATACTTTTTATTAATTTATCTTCTTGAAAATGAAGTGTGTGTGGCAATATCTGCTACTACATCTCTTAACACACACACACCCGCCCGTATAATTTCTGCAGACTACAAGATCTAGAATCTTTGTTAGGGATTTGTGCTGTTTCCGCCCACACACACCCTGTTTAAAAATATAACTTTGCCCTTGGTCAATATTGAAGACAAATAGATATTTGCATGTCCAGTTTTGATTCATGAACTTCAGTTATTGAATTAGAATTGAAATCGGCAAATTTCTGTGCTTCATTTCTTCATATCTTAACTTCTGTGATAATTGTTTTAAGAGGATATGAACTAATGGAAGTCTTGATGTTATTGTATTTCCCCTCCTGCCTTGTTTTGGTGTCTTTGTTTTTACAATTATTTTGTTGGTTATTTATGATTTAGTACTTCACTGGAAATATTCTGAACCATGTCTTCTGATGATGAAATGGGAATTCTGGTTCAAATTTGTTTTGAAATTTTATGTACGTTTAGAATGTCAAGTGGTTTACCCTAAATCTGTGGTGTAAAATACAGTAAATTGTTTTATTATTTCACATATTAAGTATATATTATTGTTTGTTCTATATTATCTTAAAAGTATTTATTGTGAACTTTCGCAGTCTGAAATGCCAATGTGGTGCTTTCATCAATTTATTAGAAATTACCCTATGAACTTAGGCTTTCAGTTGTATATATTGAATCGAACATTTTAAACATAGAAAAGTTTTGTAACCAAGTTAGATGTCAACTCTTTCCTTTTATTTTGTGCAATATTATTCATCTTCATGGTATGTTTTGTTTATTCAGTTGTCTTTTAGAAGCCATGGTAATTCCAAGCAATCTTGAAAAATGTGACAATAGAGTATTTTTTATATGAATCAGAAATTGTTGATTTACTATATTTCGTGATTTATACTAGCCAATATTTTAGGTATTTTTGAAGAGTTATAAATTACAAATTTCTTAGGCATCCTATGCCCTAACTCAGGTCATTTATTAAGGATGCGTTAGTTTTTCATTGTGAAATGTTGATAGCTTAACTAAATGTTTTATGTAAGACTTGAGTTGTCTCTAAAATATAGGTGAGTTACATTTTCACAAAATCGGTTCTACCTACTTTTCTGTGGTGTGATGGTTAGCTTTGTCGATTTCTGTGATTTTAAAGGTGTGGCACTTGTTGAATGGAATAATTGATTACCGATTACCAATGAATAAACAGGTGCAGCATAATTTGTGCTTCAAAGAGTTATTTGTCAAATTTACAGATACTGGTATATGTATTGTTTGCTTTCTCTTGTTTGTTCTTTAAAATATATTGATTTCTCATTGAATGAAAAGTCTCATTAGTTACAATCTAAATCATTTTTGTATTTTTAGTTTCTTTAAAGTTAAATTTGCATTGTGTGACAATTTTTATAATGAATTTAAATATGCCAATCTGTTATGTCTGTAAATGTGTGATAATATATGCCATAGTTTATTTGTGGAAAATTTGATGAAATGGACTGTACATTTGTTTTACAAAATACATTTTAACTTTTACATTTAAAATGCTTAAAATTGTTAGTTTTTGAATATGTTGCAGTTCTACAATGTGGTATCAAATATTTTGTTGTCACTGCAATATCACTAGGTGCATGTGATTAGGAGCTATGCCTTCCTTTATTCTCTTTGTAGAAATTGTTGGAGGGAGCTTTTTGTACTCTTAAGTGACAATTGGGTAAATTGGTTTCTGTGCGTTTATCCTTATTTTGTTATGTTCAATGTTGTCACTTATGGTAATGTACAAAGGTCCCTTTCTTAAGATATACGTTCCATCAGTTTTACATGTTTCTTGTTTTCGTGTCTTATACCACAATATGTAATGTGCTGTGGGTAAGAGACCCTAGCGCATAGTACAACAGTCATCACATATGTGTAAGAAGGATTTTGGTTTTTGCCGTTTGGATGCCTTATTGCTTCTCTCCTGGTGTGTCCCTGTTTATGAGTTTGTAAATTAAATGGATAAACTTTTAGTACATGAATTTATCTGTTCTGTTTGTAAATAATAAAAAAATTGTTTAGGTATATGTACATATGAATTGTTTGTGAGAGTGATAGTTTTGTGTAATTTTATTAATTTAATAATTGTCTTTAGTTAAATTTCATCATACCTGAAGTGATTTAAAAAAACACAGTATAAGAGTACTGCAGGGACATGGGACATCAAAATGGTTGTAGTTTGCCTTGAAACATGAATTGTGTTATCAATTGAACAAAATAACTGCAATTGGTAATTAATGGTTTCTATGAAATATGGTTTATGTGCAAATAGTACATTTCAATACTCAACACCATGTAATGTGCCTCACTGTGGTTAACTTTAATATTTTTGGCCTATATGACTGGGTATGTGACATGTAACCCCATGTATATTAATATGAGCCATAAAATAATATTTTTGTTGACTGAATGAAAATCTTAAAGGGTGTGTGACGGGCATCGATGTGCCAAATATGTGCTACAAGGAATGTGTATTGAAATGTAAGAGAAACTAGTTTCTAAAATTTATACAGTATTATATTTGATTCTGTCTAGTCAAGCCTTTTACATTAATGGCTGGTGAATCTCTTCATATTTCAAACAAATCGAGATTCTTTTAATTTTTTGTGATTCTAGTACTTGATGCTTCAAGTACTATCTTGTATTTTTTCTAACATAACTGCCATTGTAAGTATGTGAAATGGTGTTTTAATTTAGAAAGATGAACTAATGTTATAAATAAAAGTATATTTATATAATGTAGACTGATGTTATGTTGTCCTCGTATCAGCTTATCATGATAGTAGAAACTGCATTTATTAATATCTATTGTGTAAGGAGGACCCTTCCATTACCTTGCTATCTTATGAGTTCTTTTGTATTATTACTTGCTATTTTCATAACAAATTCAAGATGCTTTCTTTCAAAGATTTAATTGTTTAAGTTTAATTTTTCCCTCAAGAACTCGTAGGTGTATGTTAAAAGTAGAATGTAACATAGTGAATATATGCATTATTTTGATGTAATATGAGTGAATTTTTTTGTGATTGTATACAAGGTCATTATTAGTAAATTTGTCCTTGTTTCTTTTTTCACTGTGCTTCTTGTACATGTTGCCACACAAATTAGCTTCTCAAATCTGTTTTGTCATAACAGAACTATTGTGAAATGGATTATTGATAATCTCATATACCATAGAAGTGTACTGACAAAGATATTATTTTATTAATGCAAATAAATATTTATTTGGTCATACAATGTGTTTCTAAATTTAATTTTCATTTTCCTTTTAGTCCACAGGAAAGTTTTGCACACTTGGGTTATACTGTGGAATGTGATTGTATCTGCCACCAAGATGGATCTGATTGTAAACCTACATAGCATGCTAGAAAACTATACATCTACTTGCTGTAATAATTTCTTCCATTTCAGGCATCTTAATCTATACTTCGTTAATTCCTACGTACGAAATTAAGCGAGTTGTCATGCTATTTTTCAATCTAAAGTGCTAATTCTTTTCTCAACTTCCCACTAGCATATCCTCTAGTATTACATATCGAGCCTAGGTTGTGCTGCTGCCATTTTCCTTCTCCAAGGTCTACACAACTACCGACCACTGACAGCGGTGGTCTAGTGGTAGCGTCTTGGCTTCCACGATCCCGCTGAGCGGTAGAGCGTGATTTGAAACCCTGCTCGGCCGCACTAGGTGAGGTTTTCAGCTGGGGTTCCCTCACCTACTCCAGATAAATGTCTGTTCAATACCATAAGTTCCTTGGCAACCCAACATAGCTCCTTCCCAATTCCATTAACCAAATCCAACGGTGAGGTGGAAGAGCAGACCTCATGGCCTGAACCCCGCCAAAAGGCATTAAATAAAAAAATTAACAACTTTTATAGACATCGTCTTCCATAATATTGTTGGAGGCCTTTTTTTCCTTTCAAACATATGCTCCCGCTCTTATGATGGCGTAAATAAACAAACATACGGGGTCGTACCAATACTTATCACAATAGCACGTTATTCGCTGATTATCTGTTCTCCTATGCTGAAATTAATTTTTCATAGGATCAGTTAAATTTATCCAATTTGCACATATAATTTGGTAGGAGTGAATATCACTCGTGCCACAAAGACCATTGCGTGTTAAAAAGAAAATATTCAAAAGTTGTATCTTTTGACGGATGTATCGAATGGGACCTACCACCCTCGACCACTCCTGTAAGGCAAGAATTGTTTAAAAGTTTTCCAACGGTAAAATATAATGATATATTTATTCACAATAATTAAGAATTTAGTTTGTCTCTCATGTTACCTACACACCCATTGTGAATACCCCTTCATCAACATCGTAACTCGCTTCCCCTCGATCAACTGCAAAAAAATTTGTATCAATAAAGTATTATATAAACACTCTTGTGAAGCCCCTCCGTGGCTACGGTGTTACCGTGCTCGCTCTTCAAGTCATCCTGGGTTCATTTCCCGATGGGACCAGAAAAAATTTAAGCTCTTCATTTCCATGCGTCTGTTCATATAGCTGTGATGTATGAAAAGTTCACCCCCTGCGGCTAACAAAAGAGAGGTGGCAACAATGAATGGCGATATTGTTCGCCTCCAAGAGTTCTACAAAAAAGTCCACGATAGCACGTGTCTGTCCTCAAGCGTTAACCAAAATTATTGAAAAAAAGGTTTTAAAAATAGACGTTTTAAAATACTGCAACTAAGGAGTGTAAGTCAAGTAGATAAAAATGGATCCCAATCCAATTAATGCATTCTGTTATTTGTGCATTTAAGAAAGATGAAAACTGTCATTACCATTTTCATAAAAATACTACCCAAAACATTTTCAAAAATTCCTTAGTAAACCCCTCCAAAGTAACTAACAAAATATTTACAAAATACAAAAAACATTATTGTAATATTAAATAAATTTTTTTCAACCATTTATAATCGTGAATTAATTTTCTTAGACTACTAACTATTTTGATGTTTTTGTTGGCACCACCATATCACCAAATAATATTCAAAATAAATTTACAAGGACAATTATGAAAAACAATTTATCACAAATATGTGTCCTTTCAAAATCCATAAAAATTATTTCTGTGATTCTAGTACCACAAAATACATCTCGAAAATTCTCTTTACATTACACTATTGTGTGAAATACCAAAATTATTTTACAACATAATTTTTGATCACACACAACACTTTAAATATCTCTAGAAATAAACCTTACAACTATTTACCACATTATTTTAGACATTTACTTCAGGTCATTTATACATCTACTTGTTTCCTACTCATTCTCGTCTTCTACGTAAGGACGTAAATTATAAAAATTGTAATGTCCTAACATGTCACCTTCTCGCGTACTTTTTTTAGCTTTACTAGGATACGGAATTCTCGTTATTACGTAGGATCCTGAAAAGATTTGAAATAATTTGTAGAATAAACCAAGTGATTGAGTTAATGGCTGCGGGGTTTTTACCAAGACTTAATCCCCAACGACGAACCTATGCGTCCAACCCCGCCTGCGGTTCTATCGCTGGGCTGCATATTTCCGTAGCTTTTCCAAGAATAACATTCATTGGCTTCGACTCTTCTTATGACACTGATGTATTCCGGAATTTTCAGACATTCAAAAAAAGTCTATCAATTTTGTTCCCAATTGAGTTTCGTATTGTAATATAAATAATTAGGGAAGCTCAGGCCCCACGTTACGGCGCCAATTGTAATATAAATAATTAGAAAGAGGGATCATAAATATGAGGGACACTTACCTAGCCCACTCTGCCGGTTTATCTCAGAGATAAGACGTCCTCTCGCTATAATGGCCAGGAGAGGATTGGGTTTGGTCAATTATTTACGTGAAATACACATTAACCCTTTTTAAAAGAAAGACAGCGTTTATAAAATATTGATTTTATTACACTGACACAGTACATGGATGTCGTATTCTTCTTGAATTCTTCCTTTGACTCTCCCCCAAAAAACATGCAATAAAACTACCCCAATAAACATTTAGAATTAACACTGATTTTCCAATGTTCTTCTTAAAATTGTTTGGAGGTTAGGGCTCATTTGTGGTCATAACAGTTCTTTATCAAGATCCATCAATAGCGTCTCATAACTGTCCAATGACACATCTACACTCAGAATCTTGGTCACGCTTTGGACACTACCTGACCTCTCGAACACATTATTGGAATGAGGATCCGCTAAGAGTCCTCCAAAAGAGTTACATTACCAAATAGCAGTAACCAGCACCAATCGCCTTGGGAAGCCGCCGTCTTTGCAGATGTGTGGTCGCCCCTACTCCGCGTCTCTCCGCCGCTGCTCGTCACGTCTCAGACTAGTCGCAATGGCCCTATCGGCCCGAAACCCTCATCGAACGTCGCATGTTGATTGAAGCCATATTAATCGAAACTCGATGAAAAGTCGATCGTTCCTTTTGCTCACGTGATGCCGATCTCAAAACTCTTAGCCAGATCGGAATATTCAGGCACCTTGAAATTGACGATGTCGACAAATATTTTAACTAAAGTGAGTTAGCATCTCACGAACTCTCCGATAATCTCTCATGAACAGTATGTCGATCAAAGTATCAATCACTGCCTATCCATCATAAAGTACAAGAGTCACTCACGAACAACATCTGAAGCTGGACAACTGATTCACCGAATGGCAAACCATACCGAAGTCCTGGTCTCTCACCATCAAAATCAGAATTTTCACTCTCAAAATCAGAGTCAAAAAATCCTCCCTCTCAAAATCATAATCAAAGTCAGAAAATAAAGATGAGAATTACCACTCTCAAAATAAAAAATCATCCCGAAGCGCCTCCGCCCCAATGTTAAATAGTAAACTCCCCCCCTTCCTGATTGAACGGGGCGAGTTTTTCTCTTGCACACGCTGACGTCATTCCTCCTTTGTAACCAATCCTCAACAACTATTCACTCACATGATTTCTCCCAACTGGTTAAACTTTCTGTGACGTAGTTATTCCTACCCACCAATGGCTGATATTGGTTTAATTGCTAAACGCCGAGCATGGTGGCCTGTTATATTTCAAATGTTGACATCTAATTAAATATCAACACATCTGTCGCCCTTCCCTCACTCTGCCAGATGGAATCCATTTCTCTACCCCCGCAACATAACACTTAAAACTCCCACGTCTGCTAGTCGACGGTAACCTTCCTTCATCGATGTCTAGGGGCGCGCACGCTTGTGTGGACGCCCCTCCTTCCCCCTATTTCCAGTCTTGTTTAGGTTTTAAAATTCAGACCTTTCGTCCCAAAAATCTTCTAAGTGTGTCTCCTTCCTGCAAAATGGTCGCTTTACAAGAAGCCTATTATTCCTATGTTCTCTTAATTTTACGAAACTGAGCTCCATTGTATTCCTCACAAGGAATTTCGAAAGATGTTTCCCCCTTACCCTCTCGCGCCTCGTAAAATACCACCGTCTCCTCAAAATTGCCAGAACATATTTACATATTTCAGCGCGTCCCATTTCCCAAAGACAGTTATTTTGGTCGTCTCTTCAAACCGATGAAATTAAGATTTCTCGTAGCTTTCTCAAGCGTTTACGAAATGTCCCTAACTAATTGTTTATTATAAACTTCCAAAGTGTCTGGGTGCGTGTTAAGAAACAAAGGTTGTCTCTTTACTCCTCTTTTCTCCTTCCACTATTATATTTGAGAAGCACCCGACCATCCCCCCTTTAAATTATTTAGACAGGCATCCAAGGTTCCGCGCGTCCTATTTCACGCAGCCTTCGTTTTCGTAAGATACAAGGACTCCAGAAATATAAGCTTTTCTTATATTTATGGCAAAGGTCTACTAAAATCTCGAAACTAATTATTTCTTACAGTACTGTCGTATGGGACAATATGTAGCTAACTGTTGAGTTTGGGAAGTGGCGCATATCTCTGAATGTTTTTTATCTGCAATACACTCCGAACAACCGCGAGTGTTCTTTCATAATACTTTCTAGAGGGTTACTCATAGGACGACGTACGCTACAGTACACTGGTTAATCCCTAATTCTCCGAGAACTGTTTGTTATTTATCACTGGTAAAATGAGAACCATGGTCAGGCAAAACTTTTTCTGGTGTTCCAAACAATACAATCTGTTTCTTGTGGCTATGTAAACAATTCGGCGCAGTATGTTTATTATCGACATAAAGTTGCACAAATTTTGTGAATACGTCGACAATGACCATCACGAACATGTTACCTCTGACAGCTAAAGGTAATCTACCACATAAATCAACTGGTAATAATTCGCGGGCTTCATTTTGAATTATAACTTCTGTCTGACCTCGATAACTCCTATTAGGGTACTTTAATACTTGACATATATGACGCGATGAAATTATTTTCCGGGCCATAGTCCTTAGATTTTTGCAATAAAATTCTACTTGTAAGTTTGCTGTTATCTTTTTACTACCGTAGTGGGCAAATTTCACATGTTCTTTACCGCGTAAACCGGTACTTAAATTTTAAATTGCGGCAGATTACGTAAAACTCTAATCAACATCGGTCAGCATTATTCAAAAATTCCTCCCTATCTTACTCTTCGACAAAACCTCTCTTTCAAACGAATAATTTTCCTCATTTTCAGGTCGTTCGTCTGATACTTCGTATATGTTTCCCGGACAATGACTCACTTCAAAATCAAAATGCTGGAGCCAATCTGACCAGCGCAATGACCTTTCATTTAGTCTATGTGCTCTCATAAGGAATAAATGTGCCCTATGATAAAACATTACAAGAAATTTCCTATTTTCCACGTTTGGCCTAAAATTCTGACACGCCCACACAAAAGAGTTTCAATTTCTACTGTGTGTACACAGAGTCTCTGTCCCCTTCAGTGTCCTTAGCGCTATAGCAATTATTTTCTGTACACCGTCTTCATAAAGTTTGAAAAGGAATGCGCTTGACCCTGTACCGCTTCCATCAACTTATAAAAATATTTATCTCGTAAAATCGGGGTGGCTAATTACACACGCGTTCTCCGTATGCCCTCGGACACTCGTCCTCCCTTTCCCTATACAATCCTTTCTAAGTAACTTTAGTAATTGTTTTACAGTCTTAGGATAATTTTTATAGTAGCATGAATAATGGTTGTATATCCCCAATAATCTCCTTAATCCCTTTCCGTCTATTGGAGGTTACAAATTTCTAATTATCTCCAATTTTTCGGGTAACAATCGTATGCCTTTTACATTAATTTCATATCCCATAAAGTCCACACTTCCACAATAGAATTTACATTTCTTGAAATTTGATTTTAAATTAAAATTTGTACAAAACTCCAAAATATTTTTCAAATTTTCTATGAGTTTCAAAATCAGGAGAGAACAGAATAATATCTTCCATGTAAATCACAATGGTCTCTTTTCTTTTATTGGGTATGATATCATATAAACATCAAATGAGATATCGTAAGTACATCTCTCAAATAGAAATCCTGTGTTCTTTCTACTCTCAGGTTCTCTGCCAGTACACAGATGAAATGTCTAGCCGTGTAAAATATCTAGTACCATTAAACCCACCTATTATATCATGTAATCGGGGTGGTAAGTCGTTTTATGGGATCGTTACACTGTTCAGAATTCGCGCGTCCAAACATACGCAAAAGCTTTTGTCGCGTTTACTAATAAACAGAAGTGAGCTGATGTCTGAAGATTGTTGTTTCTTTATCACATAGTTATCAAGAATATTTTGGATAATATATCGAACTTCTCGACACGCATACGAAGGAAGTTTTTTGAAACGGTCAGTCATAAAAAAAATTTTAAATTGATATTTCTTAATGGGTTCACATGGCTCTCCAAATACTTTTTTGTACTGATTTAATAAAGTGACCACTTTCCTCTTCTGGCAAAGTGATAACACTTCGCATCCGTTGATTTTGGCTTCAATTTCTTTCGATAAATCATTTTCTGCGCTAATATCCAATGTACTTATACGCGGTTCTTGACCTGTATATAACCCATCTTGCGTCCTTTTACTTTCTGAAGATCGCGTATACGACGTACGGAATTACGGTATTTTCTTACGTCAATTATCGCGTAATGCTCCCTCAAAATATAAATGCCGGCTACGATTGGTTTCACTAGGTCTTTAACTACTAAGTATACAACTTCTAACTCAGCACTTTAAATATTTATTTTAATAAAAACGTGCCTATTGACTGGTAAAGATCGCTTCCCACTTCTTTTATTCGATAATTCCCTTATTACGTGATTTACTTTCAACCGTTTCAAATATTATTTCGATATGGCAGAAATAGCATTACCTGTGTCGATGAGAGAAGGGGTGTTGTCCCCGCAACATCTCGCAATAATCACGAAACACTTCTCTCGTTTCACGTCCACAACATCATCTTAACGTATCCAACAAATCGTCCTCTTCGGCACACCAGCTGACCATTTCCGTCCGTGTTTAGGTTACTGAGGTTCAAAGAGAGCACCGGACCTACCTTGAAACCTGGGCGTTTCTAATACTCTCGCTCGTACCGAATCATAATTTTAGCGATTCTACAGGCTCCCACTAACGAGGGGTATCGTCTCGCGACGTGCTCGGCTGCGGCTCGTAAGCGAATACTCTGTCCCTCTCTGCGACGTCTCGACGGTAGGTACGGTCAGTTCGTAGGAACGCTTACGTTTCGGAGTGGTCGCGTTAACCTTGTACTCCGTCTGTCGGCCATTACCACTTTTAATTCACGCGGAGTCATTCCTTTTCCTATTGTTCCCGATAAACCACACGATTGGATCTTTTTTCCTATAATCTAATTTTTGAAGAGTTTGACCATATCTCCCTAATAATATTTTAAGGTTACTCAAATCCATCGACATTATACTCTTCAATAAATTTTGAACAGTATACGGGAGTGGACTAACAATAATGCCTGCAATTTTCTCATTGTCTATACCCTGGTCGGATATTTTGAATTCTACGATTTTTCACGTTGCGAAATCCCTCATGGATTTGCCCAACTCACGAACGTATCTCTCACTGAGTAATCACATCTTACATTTGAGACGTTCCTCTACACCAATACCGTTCCAATAATAAGCATTTCCAATTTGCGAAGTCGTCTGGAGAATCAATTGTTTCCATCCAGGATGTCGCGAGACCTTGGAACATCTGATAAAATAATGTAGTTTTTACGTCCTCAGGTACTCGTGATACGAAGAAATAATTTTCTACCGCACGTAAAATTCCCACGGCATTTCCTCTTCACTGTTTTGGAGGAATATTCATAGAACCCATAACTACATTACTTTGCGTCGCTCTAGCGTAACAAGCATTATTTTCTTCTTCCTTAATATTGCGAATCAAACTTCTGCAAACACACCTGCATCACCAACCAATCTATGCCGTCGAATGCCCCTTCGTAGTCGACACTTACCGGTAGCAAATATTTCGTATTCTGTCCCTTGTCGCCTTCTCTACATAGTTGGTCATATCTTCCGTACCTCGCCCCTTAGCAAACCTATATTGCCTTCCACAGAATTTGTCTGGTGTTATCTTACTGTATAGCTCCTTTGCAGTTAGCTTATCAAGTATATTCTCAATTGCAGGCAGTGGTGTAATTGGCCGGTATGATTTGCATAGGTGTTTGTCACGCATTATATCGTTGAGGAAGGAACGTATGACTACTATCCTCCACCAGTTCGTTACTTCCCAAATATACTAGGAACATCTGGTTAGTAATATTGTCGTAATTGCCGATCTTATTTCGTCTTAGCACTGTTACAGTGGCATCTACCTCCACACTTATTGCCCAGGTTGTATAACGCTCTACATCTGCAATATGTCTGGTTTTATCGACGGATTTCCCCAGTCGGAACAATGAACCTAAGATAACATCACCGGTATCCCGCCATTCCCGCGTCAAAGTCTCCTTCCCTGTACATTGTTCCAAGTCAACGTTCCTTTTAACTTCACTCGCCCTGCAACACAAGCATATCCGCAAACATTACGCCGCATTGAATCCTCCAAAAATAAGTCGCAGCATTCCGGCTTCCGTTCTCCTATTCACACCTTATACGTTCTTTGAGCTCTCAAATACTTTCCCTGTAGCCGCTTCCTCCGATCCGCATTTCTTATTTCCTTCTGGAATTTGCGCCGTGCCCTATTACGATCCCTCATCAATGTCTCATCCCATAATGGTTTCCCACGAACGTATCCTTTTCGTCTTCTCTTGCAATAGGGTTGCGCGTCTAACAGCTTCGCCTGTTGCAACTCATCTACTCTCGCATCAATGTCATCTTCGGCATATTCTGTGAGAAACACAATCTTGACCTCCGCTACGTCCTTGCACCTTTCCTAGTTTATTCTACTGTAGTCAATTTTGTTTGTAACCTCCGGTGCCAACATCTCAACAGTGAACAAAATAAACGTGTAGTCACTCGTAATTTCCTCTGACGTGTGCCATCATGTATCAGTGAATTCCTTTTCAATTTTTTTTCGTTTTCTTTCGAATCTTCTCCCTGCACCTTAGCCATTAGGGTATTATCAGCGTTGCAATCTCTGTATTTCATTTGTTTATTTCATATTCGTTTTTGGTTCTCCATACTCATTGTCATCATTTACCTATTCCATTACATCTCATAAATCCTCTTTTTAACGTTATTTTCAACTTTCTTCATTTCCACTCCTTGATTCAAATTTGGTTTCTCCGTCCAAACGTACTTACACTCTACAATAGTCATAATTCTTCCGTCTTCTCATACAAGGTCACAATGATCAATTTAACAAGGTCACAATGATCAATTTAATTTTATCCTGTACGCTAACTGACAAACAAAAAATATTAAAACAAACAGGATAGGTGAACTACATAAAGAGCATAGGCGTATCTTTTCCATTTTGACCAACTAGGACCGCGTGAAGTAACCTCATGCATTCATCGTATTGCTTCTTTCTTTGCTTTCCAGTAGTTATTGTATTATTATTATTATGATTATTTATTCGCCTAAACTCACTTAGTATAATAATTATACGTATATGGCGTATAAAGTATTAATGTTTAATTTGATGCATAAAATTTACGTATGTCAGGCCCGTTGCCACAAACGCTCGTATATCTCTTTTATCATTTAAATCCGAACATTTCGAATAACGTTTTGTGTTTGGTATGGAGGTTGCACATATTGTGACTTTATTAACTTATAATCACTTATTTATTTACTTATCATTATCAGGGTTCTGAATACTCTATTTCTCTGGGAGCCACTTACAAGGACAACACAACAATCTGGTGTTCGAGCATATGACAAAACATTTATTACTACTGTAAAATACAATTTACATTCTCCCGCACGACACAACTAAACATTAATACTCTTACCACAAACAGGACTTCCCCCAAAAGACACAACACCAATAGAAATCAAACATTCCCACCAAAAAGACACACTAAATTACACATTCCCACGAAAAAGGCACAAATGGACATCACTGGCTTTAACCTTGACATTTACTAATTAGCAATATTATCTGCTTTTATCATCACAAAATCATTCACTGTTTTTAACTCCCATCTAATCTAAGTCACAATTACACATACTTTTCTTATAAGCAAAGCAAAACACTGATTTTAATTCTAGTTCTCTCATTAACAGTTTAATTGAT
>NNCF01131509.1:4699-49115 GCA_002313205.1 Laupala kohalensis | reverse complement strand
GATCAAATCACTCAAGAATTCGAGGTATTAGAACATAAACTCTGAGCAGTAATGAAACATTGTCTGAGCGCGTAAAAATCTATGTGAGTGCGCACCTCTACGCACTGCCAAAAAAAAATCTCTCTGAGTGAGTAACGAAAAATGCAAGTGAGCTCTACAAATGAATCTGCATCTGAGCTACGAAAATGACTCTGTATGAGCTACGAATCTGTATCAATGAGAACGAAAATGATCTCCGAAGTAGCAACAAGTGAGCGACGAAAATAAGTCAGTATCTGAGCGAAAAATTTCTGTATCAAATGAGAGCGAAAAATTTCTACGTCTCTGTTAAATACGCTCCATCCCTTCTTTTCTCCCAAAATTTCCAAAATTTTGAATGTCACGTGTGTCCAAATCTCCCAATCCGAAATCATTTCCCTTTCCTACGCCTGGGTTCTCATTGGGCCCTTTAAAGGTCCTTCTAGAACCTTCTAGAACATTCTGACCAAAAAAACGTTTAAATCCCTAACGAATTTGCGAATAAGTTGAAGCTTGTGCTCGCCACATGTTGTTCCTAAGGATGGGCTGACCTCCTCCCACGCTTCGATTTCTAAAGAGCCGTAAATCGTAACTGATGGCAAAGAAACTACCGCCGACGACCGCACCCATGGTTGTTGTTCCCAACCGTCCTCCGTTCAAATTTTTCAACTCCTCGACTAACAAAATTCCGCAAAGGAATGATTAAATTGGTTAATTATTCAAATCTCACAATATATTTAAATTAACATTGTGTTGTGCCATTTATCACATATTTCATTAGTATTGCTATTTGCTACTTCACAATAGGCAATGTTACACTGAGAAAACTATTGTGAGTACTCTAGGTTTGGATGTGAGATCCAAATTCAGAGGAAGGAAAGGTTTTCTCCAATCACTTGGATGTGGCGTCCTAACCTTATAGTTCGGAAAGTATAAAGTCGGGATACCACATCGAAAATTGGATGTGGATCCAAACGTGTTCTCTCAGTAAGTATTCACTCAAAACATTTTCAGATGTGGCGTAACTAGCACCTTGTACACCCGGACATTGTCCGGGGTCCCCTAGTCTCATGGGGCCCTCATCCTCTGGAGCTTTCTTCGTGGTTTTTAATCGTTTGTGAAGAAAAAATTATTGTTCAAACAAAATAATTTTGATTATTACATATATATTATTTTACGCAATCTAGTCGTTTAATTAATCGGCAAACGTTTTGCATATGCCTAATTTTTGCCAATTGATTATTTTACACTATTAGCCAGTTTTTCGGACAAGTCTACAGATGTCATGCAATTTTAACTCTGCCACGTATAGTTGCGACTCCAGAAAGGTCGTTTCCGAAATTGAAGCTCATCAAAAGTTAGTTACGAGAAATTCCTTAAATCAAGGCAAATTGAGTGGTTTAAGTGTTGTATCCATCAAATCTGGGGATCAAATGATTTCAGAAGCAGATTTGATCAGTTCGTTAAAACATTTACCGAAACAAAAGTTCGTCGTATGAAATTATAAATGTATCGTTGGATTGTTTAGTATAATTACAGCATTAAAAATATGATATGTAAATATTATTAAATTTAATTACTGAATAGTTACTAAGATATGTTGTATATTTTACTAAACAATCATAAAATATTTTTCTAAAATTTTCCATACCTAAGACACTAAAGCTGCGACCACTAAGGGACCCCGAGTCACATTTTGCCCGGGAACCCCGACTTGGATAGTTACGCGACCGATATAGTCATTTGATATACGTAACTTAAAAAGATATAAGTAATAGACGTGAATAATATAATTCTAAATTGACGTTTAATTTACAATTTTCTTTACTAAGATTCTAGAAAAAAACATACCGCATTAACTTCTATGTTGTATCGTTTAAAGTTCAAATAAAAATGAAAAAATTGAGAAAATGGTTTACCGAAAAAAAACATTGTTTGTTTACTTTACAGAATATTCGCGTGGTACTCCGGAACTACCAACAAACAACTAAAAATGTTGTTTCTAAAAGAGCTCTTTTAAGTTTTGTGTAGCCTAAATATTGTCTCACTGTAAATACTATGGTATTTATGGAAAGTGAATAAAAAATACGTAAAGCGACATATTTTATGGTTAATTTTGTATTTGATTTTTTAATGTACGTATGTTGTGTTTGGTATCATAATTATTATTTTTACGTAGATTTGCGATACCTTATAAGATTCTATGCTTTACAATGCACATACGTTGTCGACACACGCTTCGTGATAACAATATGCAGCGGACCTTAACCTCCCCGAATCCTTCCAGCGTTTACTTTGACAGTTAAGTACCTCATCTCATTCCCATGTTCACACCTCACCCTTCATTGACACATCGGCACCTCACCTCATTGCCACCTTAACACCTAATGTCTTCCCTCCCGTGGGACACCACCTCGACGGAGCAATGACCGCGCAGGTGGTGAGAGTTTGCGTGCTCTGATGATGCTGGGGACTATGTCGGAAGCAGTTGCATCATTGTGCTAGGCGCTAGTAGGCGTGTGTAAGCGCGTTAGGTAATGGAGTAACTACTAGCATGGTCTCCCATGCCGAACAGGTCCCGGCTTGAAGAGCCAGACTAAGTGTATCCTACAACGATCTGTCTGTCCCCATACACTTCCCGCATCCTCACCTATTCCCATCAGGGGCTCTCACCTTGGGAGTTCGTGGGTAGCATCCAAAGGGTCCTGAGCAGAATCAAGTATTCTTTCCACTTACTTATGCTTCATTCTCTCTTTATACTTTTCTTTTATCGGCCAACTCTTGCTATTTTCGACCCCGACGCTATTAGGTTTCGTGGGCTAGGGCATGTCCTTCTTGCTTATTTCACTACTTTTACTCTTGAACCGCAAGGTAATGCATTATGTGACCTGTGCCGAGGTCTCAATGGTACAGGGGGTTATACATGCCTTTGGGACATCTGGCGATCTCACAGAGTAATTAGCCTTACCTGAGCATGCGGGGCTCTGGCCAGGTTTACTTACCTTCCCTAGCTACTCGTGGGAACATTATGGAAAATATTACTCACTTAAATCATGAAGGAAACGATGGTGAGGAGACTGTACCGGTGACGGTCAGTCATTTGTGAGGATGTGTCATTTTGTGACAATCAGTTGGCATACGGGAGTAAGTTGACTGATGAGAGAAAGGTGGATAGTCTCCCCTAGTACAAGGTGGTCAGATTAATGAGCTCGCTGATTTCATCGTTGGCAAGGGCAATGTCCACAAGGAAATAAGAAGACTGGTGGCCTCAATTAAAAGCAGTTATGCGAAACTGAATGGGCTCATACAGAAATCTCCAAGCTAGAAGAATGCTTCCGAAAAAGAGAATCTGCCATTGGCGGTGTCGAAGTCTCGTGTAAGAGGCAAGGAGCAGAACCCTTGTAAGGGCCCCAAAAGAGCAACCAGAGATGATGAACGCTCAAAAAGCGTATCTTCAGCAGTATCTCATCCCGTGTCCGAGTCACCCCTTTCAAAGGAGTTGCAGCAGAGGAGCCCAATCCACCCGCACATGTAACAGTCAGAGGAACAACCATGGCAGGCAGTAGGCAGGAAGAAGAGCAAAGGTCGCCGTCCTAGACCAAACCGGCCGACAGCGTTTGTCACCAAAGGTTCGCAGTCACATGCTGAAATCCTGCAACTTATGAAGGGTGACTCATCTCTGAAAGAGATTGGAAAGAGCACAAATAATATAAAGAGGAAGGTAGCTGGAGAACTTAAATTGGAAATGCTTGGAGCTACATCGCAGAAAATTCAGTAATTGAAAGTTTCAGTAGAAAGGATCTTAGCGAGGCAATGGAAGTGAGATCTCTTGTGAATGAGACCTCACTAGAAATAAAGATGAACCTGGAAGAGCTAACAACAAAGGAAGAAATTTTTGCAGCGCGTGAGCAACGTCTGGATACGTCTGTTTTGTCACTGGCTGCAGTTCAGTCCATACGTGCAGCTTACGGGGTTACACAGACTGCAGTTGTACGCCTCCCTGTCGACCTAGTCAAGAAGGCGCTATCTTATAGTAACATCCGGATCGGCTGGGTTAACTGTCGAATCCGTGAGAAGCGGTCTGTCGTGAGGTTTTGCCGATGTCTGGGCTTCGGTCACTTTGCTAAGAACAACACAAGATCTGATGTGGCGAACTATACGGGAGTTCGATATTGACGTTGCAATTCTATCGGAGCAACACAAAGATTCAGTAAGTGGTGCATGGGTGTCTGATTCATCTCCCCAGGCGGTTCTCTGTGCATGTGGTAAATTCCCTTTACAGGAGAAAATGCAAAGCCCGAAATTGGGATTTATTTGGACTAAAATAACATCTTTATTTATAGCTGTTATGCCGCACCCAGCCTTCAGCATAAGAAGTATGAGGTAATGGTGAAGCGACTTGTCAGTAATCCTAAAGGGAGACATCCTGTTATTATTGCTAGTGATTTCAATGCCTGGGCTACTGAATGGGGCAGCCGTCACACAAATCAAAGAGGCGTTGCTCTGCTTGAGTCCTTAGTCCCTCTTGATATTGTTTTACTTAACGACGGCATGGCTCCCTCTTTCACCTAAGATGGTAAGAGCTCAATCCATAAGCGGGTACCTTAGTAAACTGGTCACAACCTGGCAAGTGAGCGATATCTATACTCATAGCGACCATCAAGCCATCCTTTTCGCTGTCAATCATCGGCAGCATAGGAATTCTCTGAGCAGTTGCAGGGGATCAAGGAGGAAGGTCAACGCATTCCATAGGGATACCTTCGATTTCACTACGGATGAGAGGGGAGAACTAACTGGTTCAGCGGAGAACATGACACAACAATTCATGTCGTTTATCTGCAATGCTTGCGACGTGTCGTTGCCGAAATCGAAGAGACACTCAGAGATCTCCAGTTTACTGGTGGAACGATACGATAGCGGAACTGCGGAAGAAATGCATTCGTCCAGAAGACTGTTTCAACGAGCAAGGGGTAAACGTAATTACAATATTCTCCAGAAAGAGTATAGACAGGCCCGGAGAGAGCTGAAATGGGTGATAAAATCATGCAAGTGGCAACAGTGGAAAGAGTTGTGCCAAACTGTAGACAGCGACCTTTGGGGAAGGTCATACAAGATCGTCATGGCAAAACTAAAGAGATCCCCAAGCTTAGTGTGAACCGGCTCTAAACTGCTGGAGAAAATTGTTAAAACTCTGTTCCCACAGCAGCAGGAGACCAACCTAGTTGTCGATGAAACAGTCTCTGAAGAATCAATACCTACTATTACACTCGAGGAGGTGAATCTAGCTTACAGCAAAGTGGAGAATAGAAAAGCTCAGAGCTGGATGGAATCCCCAATGCGGCCTTCAAGGTAGCAATTAAGATGAACCCTCAACATTTTCTGCAGGTATACAATGCTTGTCTGCACGAAGGTATATTCCCCCGACAATGGAAGCGACAACAACGTGCTTGATTCGAAGGGTAAGGGATTATTTGACAATCCATCGTCCTATCGTCCAAAATGCTTCCTAGATACGGCAGGTAAAATGTTGGAGAGGATTATCTTTAATCGACTGCTACAATTGACGGAGGAGACAAACGTCATAGCGGACAATCAGTATGGCTTTAGAAAGTGTCGTTCTACAGTAGACGCCATCACGGGAGTAGTCAGCATGGCTCAGAATGCTATCCAAGGCAAGAGGTGGTATAGGGGTAGTAAGCATTACTGTGCCATCGTAACCCTGGACATTGAGAATGCTTTCAACTTGGCAAGATGAAGTTGCATAATGGAAGCACTGAAGGTCATGGGGATCCCATCGTATATTAGACGAGACTGAGATTTACTTCCGAGACCGACTTCTCATGTATGATACAGAGGAAGGGTCAAGAATATATTGCGTCACTGATGGTATGTCACAGGGATCAGTGCTGGGCGCTATATGTACGATGTCATTCTCAGACTTTCTCTGCGTCAAGGTGCAAAATTGGTTTCGCGGATGACGTTGCAGTGGTCGTCGTAGCCAAGCTCCTGGAAGAAGTGACGTGTATTGCGGATGAGTCCGTGGCGATTATTCGCGGATGGCTTTCCACTGTTGACCGAACACTCGCTGACAGTAAGACCGAAGAGGTACATGTCAGTAGTCGAAAGGTTACTGAGTCCATCACCCTGACAGTTGGACATTCAGAGATTCGTTCTCAGTATTCAGTGAGATACCTTGGAGTACTTATTGACTCACGACTGAACTTCAAGGAACAAGTGCAGAGTGTGTGCAGGATGGCCGCAAATGTTGTCACACATAACGCAAATGTTGTCACACAAACCGGTGCTCCGAGACAAAATCGGAGGATGCTCCTAGAGTTTGTGAGCTCGTCATTCTTGTTGTATGCTGCTCCAATATAGACCGATGCAAGAAGTATTGACAGCTATAAACGAGAAATGGTCTCGACCTACCGCAGAAGTGCATTGAGGGTAGCAGCCGCTTTCCGTAGACGTCACGGTGAAGTAGACCACTACGTCTCCCAAATTGGGCATGCTTGTTTCCGATCGTATCAACACCGGTTTAAACTGTATGACGTTGCGACGTGTCCTGTGAGCTCGAAGTTGTGGAGGATGCAGAGCACGTATTATTCGTATGCCCTCGCTTCCAAAGCGAGAGAGACGAAATGTATCGACTAGTGGGCGGAAGACCTGAGTCCGAAGCACTAGTTACTCTGATGATAGCGAAGAGAGAAGCGTGGGAGACTGTTGCCTGTTACTCAGCCTTCCTGATACGATTCCTACGTCTTCAGGAGAAGGAGAGAACAGCAATCCACTAACAGATGAGGCGAGGTTCCAGTGAACTCTCACGAAGTAATGCTTCACGGCAGTCCCGAGGGAGGTGTGACGGAGTAAAGGGAAGTGGTTTAAGTGGATAGAAATCCCACACACCTTGTGGTACGGACTACAAGGTGTCTTTGGAAGATTTCCACCTGCTGTCGTAAAAAAAACTAATACCTTCGTTGACAGTAGTGTACTTAGGCAGGGGTGAAGTGGACTGTCCGCCCCAGGCCCCCACCTGGAAGTGGGTCTCCAAATGTAACAGTAAAATCATTTAAAATCGTAAATATGAACATAAATATTATCTGAAACATTTTTAAAACCGTAAAATATATAATAGTTAAGTTTAATAATAAATAAAATTCAAATTTCAATTCTTTATAGTACATTGTAACATATAGAATTTGCACTAGAAGGCATGCAAACACATTTGTGTATGAGGACCTCCAAAATCTTTTGTGTGTGGGGGGGTCTCCCTCCCAAAAAAAGAATATTATTTTATTGCCCTCATGAGATGTAGGTACGCCACTGTTTGTTGATTCTTCATCATCATACTTCATTGCCTCCTGAACACCTGAGTTCTCTGTTGATACACTTGTCACACTTTGTTGACTATTCACTATACGTTGCCTCCTTGAAATTTCCACCAGTGTACCAAGGTCCCCAAAATTAACTATTAACTTATTGTAATAATTTAATTTGTAATTAACTTAACTTTCATCAATGACTATCTGATTTTCAGACACTACTTACTGTAATCATGTTAATTTTTATATGGTTAACTTTTAATTAGTTTTTTTTTTTTCATTAACTTTCCTAGGAATAAAAGCGTTCCATTTCTTTTTGGTTCAAACCATTACTGATCTACAAATCTTGCTCTCCTAATCCTTTTACAATAAATTACATAAGAGTGAGAGGTATGTTGTTTGAAAGAGGAACTAACGGGGAAAAAATGGGTCTTGGTTCTTGTTTTTACTAGATTTACTTTCATTGGTTCAGCCCATTCACAGAACAGTAATTTTTTTTTCGGTCCCCAGTATGGGTTCAAGGATTTTGTAAATTACAATTAGTATAGGTACCACTCCAAGGACAATAAATTTTGAATCAGTTTATTATTTTAATCCAGATTGTGTCCCTGAGTTTAAATGAATTTGGATCAGTTTTCACTGTATATGAAAATAAAATAAATGGTTGCTGCAATTTCTCAATTACTGTGATAGATTTAAGATTTTACATTCTAAAAATATGAAGTTTTTAGCTTAAACCTTGAAAAAGGCTAAAAGTTGTAAAATTGTCGTAAAAATTCACAACAACCTTGCCCATATACCTGAGGATCAGGCTTTAAAATAATTAATTATAAATTTATTTTCAAAAAAGCAGTTACAAACTGCGCATGACCATGTGGAGGACAATAAACTAATGTACTTTTCAGAAGCAAACTAGGAACTATCTCATCAATTCTGATCAAAAGTATAATTATTAATATGATATAGATTGTTACAAATAAGACATTTGCCTGTATAGTAAATTGAGTTGTAGATTTTCATTGAAAGGTTATTTTTGTTCTGATGAACAATTAAAATTTTTGTTTCATTATTGATTAATTCTTGAATTTTCTTATTTTAAAAACTTTTTCTTTTAATCTCCATTCAAATACATATGTTTTAATTTTAAGTAACATTGCAACGTCTCATTTTTGAATGAAAGAGAAACATATACATTTTTAAATTTTGATAGTAAAAACAAATTTATAGCTGTTCTAATCTTCTAATGTTGAAATCAATGTTTCTTTAATATCAAAGTGTTGTGGAGAATCTGCATGGCAACTTGTCAATGGCTAATGCCATTGCAACAAAATAGAAGTCACTTCCACCTGAGCCATAAAATTTTGTAGAGCTACATCATTTAAATTTTTTCTTTCGGAGAGGAGGGAAAGTAACAAACAACAGTGTTTTCTAAATTTTGTGATTGATTGGTATTATCAGAAAATATAGTCACATTTAATTAATTAGTGTTTTAAATAATTTGCTGTTAATTTTGTTTCCATTAGCTATATACCTAAAATCTAAAGATGAAACAGTAAAATTTTCCTGCAAATAAATGACAAGTTAAGACATAGTGCAAAGTAGTTTCACTTTTATCCTTTCCCGCCAAAGCAATAGAAATAGAAACATACAATACATTTCTCTCATTATGAATTTAATGTCCTTGATTTTACTGATACTTTGTAATACAATTGTTGGTTACAATTATTTTTGGTTTTGTCTCTTAGTATCACAAAAGGCATTGCTTATTTTAAAAAAACAACTACTATTGCTTGGGTGGATGTGCAATTTTGTATTGTTCACCATTGACACCCAGACTCTGTTTATTGTTTCCTGACTGGGAGCAGCTTGCCCCATGCCCCAAGAAATGAGTCCCTTGGGGGGGGGGGGACTCCAATGATAAATGAATAACATGTTTTAAACATCATACTTTTTAAAAAGTTAAAATTCTAAAAACATTTTACTCATTTTGCCTCAGGAAAAATTGAAAAGTGTTAGGGGGGGAAATATAAATAATTGGTCATAATTTCAGCTGTGGAAGGACTCCAAAGGATGAATTATTGTTTATAGTTAATTATCAATAAATAATTGGTAATTAATTACTGTTGGTAGTAGTTAAATTACTGTAACTGAAAAAAGTTCAGTTTTATTGACACAATATAAAAAACTGACCATTACTTACATATTCTTAACAAAGTGAATAACAATCAATCCATTTTCTAAACTGTTTATAAGTAAGTACAGAAATCTATTACATTTTTCAATTCAAAAATTTTCGTCTCCCTCAAATGATGCATTTGATGAGGAATACATAAGATGAATTAGAAGACTGTCACTTCTGGTAACAAGTTTCTTGATCTTATGTGTTGCAAAATATTTTGTTAGGAGACCGTTCCCCTTAATAAATAATAAATGTTGTGGCTGTAAAAGGGGAGAGGTAAACTTTTAAACTAATGAGTCCCAATTAGGTAGAAATTTTTTATTAGGTCCACTCATATCTCGGGAGGGAAGGAAAACATATTTAGACACAACAAGATTCTAAGAGAATGAAACAAGGAATTAAATGCTGTTGACATTTGTAAGAAACGAAACAAGGAACTGCTGTTGACAGTTGTACTTAAGCAATATTATCCATTGTGTTCATATCGTGAAATTTAAATATCCTGTATTTTTCTTTATTCATATCAGAGGCACTCTACTATATGTATTACATATACAGTATAATAATATACACACATTTGACAGATATATAAAGTAAAATTTAAAAAAAGACACAGATTTAAATGAATTCAGTAGAAGTTGGGCAAATAAGCACATGCAAATAGAAGGCTATGTATAGGCTGGCCGTTTAATGGTTAGATGTTCTTTGTCCGGTAGCGGACAACGTCGTCGGCATTTGGGGTGGCTGCAATGAGGTCCTCCATAGTACACAACAAGGGACACAGGATGCACTGACAAAGATATTGTGTTGTCTGTAGCTCTAAATACTCACAGAGGGGTGGGTCAGATGAGAAGCTCCACTTCTGCATATTCAGTTTTGTTCTCCCAACTCCTGCACGAAGTCGACTAAGTGCTTTCCATGTACTCCAGTTTTCCTTGTAACCAGATGGAAGACTTTCCCTTGGCTCTATCCAGTTGGAAAGATGGTTTGTTCTTTTTTGCCACAGTTTGATACTTGTGGTTTCTGCTTTTCCTTCCAGGTTTACAGATGTGCGGAGGAAACTCTTTCTATATTTCAGTCTTGGTGCAGCTGGGTAGTATCTAAAGAGGTGATGTGCTTCTGATGTTGATGCATGAAGTCTTTCTTTGTTTGCTGCTACCTTGCAATGGATATGACCAGGAGCAATGCCAGCTAAACATTGAATCTTATTAATGGGGGTGGATTTCAGACAGCCAATGATGATCCTGGAGTTTTCATTGAGGATGACGTCAACCTGCTTCATGTGAACTGACTTCTACCAAACCGGGCATGCATATTCACCTGCAGAGTAGCACAGCGTCAAAGCTGATATTCTGAGTGTTTGTGGTAGTGTTCCTCAGGTGGTCCCTCACAGTTTACATATAATATTGATATATCTTGGTCGACATATACTTATTAGTTTATGTCATGAGCATGACAGATAGTCCTCCTTGTCATGCTTTATAGTCTGTACCACTGTATTCTAGGAATAAATAGATACAGCAGTTTATGAGTAAGAAAATTATTTGGGAAGTATTTGAAGTAGTACTTGTCATACAATATATCATCATCACCATCATCATCATCATGGGATTTCCTATTTGTAGCCTTTGTTGTGTTTAATTACTTTTTTAAAGGTTGTTCTTCTTAAATTCTGTAAGTTCTTTTCTGAGTGTAGGTGAAATGACTAAGACTCTTTTACAAGTATAGTAAAATATTATTTGTACTACTGATATAGTTATAAAATTGATGTTTTATTTTCGAGTGAAAACTAAGATGAACTGAAAAAAATTATTAAAACCATTCATATATTCAATATTCCCACTTAGATTAAATTTCAGTTTGTCACAAAAGTTTCGGGTGACACACATTTTTTAAAACCTTTCGGGTCCCGAGTCGAGCAACGTGACGCTGGCTGTAAAAAATTCACAGCGTAATCGGCGATTGGTATCAAAATTTTAAGAGACAAACATGTCTATTTTCATTAGAATTTGCATTAGGTACAACCACATCAAGTAATCCCTGTGACGGTGTCTTAATGAATAAATTTATTGGTCAGTTCACAGACGTATGTCAGAAATTTGTAAATACCCCATAAATATATTATGCGACGAAAGAACATTTCCTCAATTAATTGTGAGCAAAATAGACCAAATATGCTTTAATTTGAATACTACGTACTTTTTGGTTCTGCAAAACTATAACACAGACAACTCCTACAGATAACGAAATTCAAAAATGCTATGAAATAGAATTCTAATCCTTTTGAAATAAATTTGGACTTTACTAGCAATCTAGTCTGTTAATTACATATTTATGAAAAATATTGATTTGACCACGCTAAAGCTATAAATGGACAAACAATCGATACTAACTTCTTACCATTTCTTTGCTCGATTGCGTTTTCGAAAATGAAACTTCTCAAGTAATGAATTAAATATAATGGTTCTATATTCGCATAGCAGACCCATTGATTCGAATCAAATTCACGTGTTTAAATCTATGTACTTCGTTTGGGTTCATTGGAGCTCATGTATATGCTTGTAAAGCGAATGGAGGCTAATCGACGCATCATTTCTTGTTATAACTTTGCTTCCTAGATGGCAGTGCGGGCGCAACGCGCTCACTTCTGGGTACCGTAAATGACGTCTGATAAGACACATGCGCACTGCTCCCAGCTCTCCATGCATCTCCATGGGTGATCGTTCGAGAATGGCTTGGAGGGCGCGGCAGTAGATTGGGAGCAGAGGAGTGCGGTTTGTGATTTTTCCAATTGTTATATTAATTTCTTATTATTTGATTCTCTCATATGTCGGAAGTGTTGAGGTGTTCCAGAAAACACTCGAAAGTGAGGAAATAAGGATTTGTATGAATATCGCGAGTGCACTGCAAGAGGACCTGATTCGTATATCCGGCGGCGAAGGGAGTGTTCGCTGACTGTAATGTTGGTGATCGCTGCAATTGAAATTTCTCAGAGTACGTACAGATAGTAAAGAGGTCAATTAAGGTCAATGGTAGGATTATGAGTAGAAAGGGTGAATCTGTTTGCAGATGGTCATTGTGTAAAAATTAGGTTGTGCATAAACATTTTAAAAGCTAGCTGGTTTGCTAGCGTTTGTGTATGTCCGTGCGTGTTTTTCGTGCGTACGTGCTTGCGTGCGTGTGTGGTGTGTGCCCGCGTGAAAGAGAGAGGAGGGACAAGCGTGTGTCCATCTATGCCAATGAAGGGAACTTCGGCAGTTCTGTGAAGTCCTCTAGACTGCTTTTCTGCATATAGCAGGAGTTTCGCCGACGAACCAATTATTCTAAGCCGGCGTCACGTTCGTCAAGAAGGGTGGACACATAATGGGGTGTGCAATGTCTGCTGAAGAGCGGGCCGCTCTAGCTCGGAGCAAGCAAATAGAAAAGAACTTAAAAGAGGATGGCATTCAAGCAGCAAAGGATATAAAATTACTCTTATTAGGTGAGTTAATTCTATCACTACATGAAACTAGTACAACATTAGTTAGGGTTGTTTATTTGTTTGAATTTTGACAGTTTTTAAGTCGCTTGCCGGAAGTTCTTTATTGTTGAAACGTTGAATTTTTGGTAAATAAGTAATATTTGAGGTGATGTGAAAGTTTTATTCATGTCTAGCTTCATAATCTTCTGTACTTGACTAAAAGATTAAAGTAGATTGTACTGAACATTTTGAAATGATAGCCTAGAAGTATGAACAATTGTGAAGTCTTATTTGCTTTAATTTATTGAACTTTATCATTTAGAAATCTTAGTTGTGCGATTTCTATTTTATGGTTAAGTAGTATTTCAGGGTGTTTTGGAATACGTCGCACCACTGCTTCTCTGTTGTAACCTGGGAAAATCAGTTTTTATTTCTGTTCTTCAATTCAATTATTGTAGTAATATTGAGCTATTAATTTCATTTCGTGTGATAATTAAATGATATGCCAGATATCTTCTACATATGTAGGGAGAATTTTTGGTAGATAATGGACGGAATCGATTGAAAAATGTTCGTTATGTTAAAAGTAAATTTTGCCATCGTTACATAATAACGTTTACACGCCCGAGATGGGTTTGAATATGATATAAACGTCAACTTTATTTACTTGAACACCTGTAGAAAAAGACACTACTAATATAGCCAGCAGATGGGATGTGGGAGATGTTCTATATGATTATCATGACTTATTTTATTAGTCGTTTCCTTACTTGATCTGTGTGCGACGGAGGGTAAGAGCGTGGGGATCAGTCTTGTGGCATCGCGTTCGAATCCCTAGCTCATGGCAGACCGGTCGTTGGCGACGCGTCACTCCGCAGACGAACCAGGACCGGAAGGTGGTGGGATGAGTTGAAGCGGGGGGAGGGGTGTGCGGTTGCGGCGGCAGCATGTTCGATGCTGAAGAGACGCCAGCTAGCCTGGTCGTGTCGAGAAATCGATAGTGGAGGCGGCAGCGCGGCGATCGTACCGCCGTCGGCGGTAACGGGCCATGGCAGATCGAGTTCGCGGGCGGAGAGGCGTTAGGGGAGGGTGCGTGTGCGCTGTGCAGGCGAGTGGCAGTTCCCCATTACCCCCCTCCCCTCGTGCATATCCAGCGGGGACCCACAATATTGACTTGACCCTCGGGGTTGTGGGGCACCTCTTGGAGTCGTGTCGCTTTAGTCTGCTCTGAAACGCGTGCGCACGCCGCGTGGTCGTCGGAGTGTCACCCGTTCGCGACTGTAGAGAAACGAGGGACGTTTAGTGTGGCAGTTGTCACTGACACTGATTACACCTGTCATAGTAGCATTCCGTCAAGATCATTCATAATCGAAGAAATCTCTCGTTGACATTTCCCATTGCTGGTGTGAAAGTTAGCGTAACGGAGATGTTTTTCTATTTATTCAGAAATTCCCTTTTCAGGGCTTTGCTTTTTCAATAGAGAAAAGTACTTGATCAACTTGGGAGAACTCTTGGATAAGAGAAGTTTGAAACCTTTGAGTTCTATATCAACTCTTAAACTTCGTGTATCTCATGACGTATTGCATTTACTTTTAAACTAAGTGATATTAAAATTCGATGGAGCCTCTGCCACGACAATCCAAACCCTATTTTATTAAAAATTAAAGTATATTTCCTGCTCTTTCTTTCAGGCGCCGGAGAATCTGGGAAGAGTACCATAGTGAAGCAAATGAAGTGAGTATTTGTAGATATAGTAGTACTACGTTCTCTTGTCGTTTTGATTCCAAAACACTATGCCTGAGTAATTCCAAACTCGATCCAAGAAAATTTGAAGACCGTAAATATCGATCAGAATTATCCCCAATACTTCCTTTTCTTAACATTTACCTTTCATAAATTATTAAACAGACCTTGAACTCACGATGCTAAAAATATGTAAATAATAAACGATAAAAGTGAAAACAATATCCTTTTAAATGTGTCTTAATATTATTTTTTAAGTTTTATTTCAATACTGATATGATATAATCATTAGAAATTCATCGTTCTGTTGATTTACAAAAGAACCTTTTTTATCCGGACTAACTGGGACCGGTAGTGATCCGGATAATTCGGATATAAGGAATAATATAACTGTAATGTAGAGAACATTTGTCATTTATTCACTGTGGCGATTAAGCTGAAAAATATCTTCAAAAACATTATTTCAGAAAACTTGGTGTCATTTCACAACAAAATTTTGTTGGCTCATGAGCACACGCTTTACCAGCAATCAGAACTAAACCCTGTAGGATACAGGACATATTTGTGTATTACCAATTGTAATATTTAATCCAATGAATGAAGTAAATAACGTAATTGTATTTATTGCAATTACTGGTCCCACACAAACTACCGCATTTTAAACATTTCTTAAGCTGTAGAGAAAACTTGCAAACATAAAAATATTGTATTTTGACAATGTAACTGATCCGGATGAACGAGGAGAGGATAGACGAGGTTCTACTGTGTTGACATGGAGTCTGAATAATTTTTCTTTTCACTTTTTTAGTGTTCCGTGGACTCTGACGTTTTCTACTTTTTCCAATGTAATTACACAATATTTTGCTCTGTTAAGAAAGCACGTTTGTCTTTTAATGCCACGTGCTTGGCAATAAAATTATAAAGATAAAAACAGTGATAAGTTCAAACTTCAAATTTCTTTATTTTGTTCTGGTTGATTGGATGTTAATTTTTGGAATTTCTTTATTCTTTTGAGGTCTAACCTAATTACATTCTGAAAATGCATAAAAAAAGCACTTACTATATTAGAATAGTGTATGGATGAACGGGACCGGACCTCTCTGAGGGACGGAAACAGAAAAGAAAAGAAAGATGTTCTAATAGGATGACTTTATTAAAGTTCTGTATTTTATCTTACTGTTCTTATTTCCTTTCATATGCTTGTGATATTTCTTCTGCGCGCGAAGTTTCTTATTCGTTGTGTTAAGTCTAGACTTATATTCTTAAACGTTCCTTTTATTATTGAGAACTTCGTCTTCTAACGCTTCACCCCGAAAGAAATACGGCGAAGATAAAATGGCAATTTTGAAAAATTAATTCAGTTATTATTAAAATATTCATTGGGTACTTCCATACGTTTTAGTATGCTGTGAATCAAGTTCATTGTTGAAATACGTAGGAGAGGGATAGGGTAAGAATCCATCAAAGAATATTGTTGATGATTTCTTTCTTTCGTATAAATGCTCTCCCTTATGTTATTCTTTATGGGGGATCGGTATACTACGACCCGCAGGCGAAATTTACCCCACCATCTTTTTCTGTATGCGTCTTGGGCTAAGCACGTCTTTCACGACGCAATTTCAATTTCTTTCTTTCTTGTTTTAGAATTTCCTAGTACGCTCTAACACTGCGAGAGCTGAGATGCGTAGTTACGAAAAATACTATTACAACTGTCTTCTCACTTATGAATAAGTTGCCCTCATGTTAAAGATGTCGATGGGCAAAAATTAATTATTTGTTTAAAATGAGGGTTATCGGCTTGTTTATATTTATTTTTACTTAAACTATCATATTTCGCTTATTTAAACACTTCCTAAAATTATAATTTATTATTTCTAAAAGTTTAGATAAATACACAGATATGTGTGTATTTATCTCAACTTTTCATTTTTTATTCAATTGTTTATAAAAATCAATCACACTCGAAGCGATGCATTCCTTTTCGTTTGAGAAATAGTGTTTGGAATTTAACGAGGATACGTAAGGATATAAATTATATCGCAATATAATTATAGTACTGCTTATTAACACAAGTAATATTATTTGCGAGAAGTTTGCGAAGAAACATAAAAAAGCAGAAACGTTAACAAAAAAATTGAAATTCAGAAATTAAAGATTCATATCAATATTTGTAGAAAATCAATTCTTTTACTTGAAAAATACAACCCTATCTAAATTCACCGAAAATTATTCACGCTGGACCATCTTTTTTAATTTCCTCTCCAAATATTCACACTTCGGCTCTGATATTTTTCTCCCGTCACAGTTGACCCGCTGGGCCTAAATCGATCTACTTCATCAACCTTTTTGTCGAGAGCTACATTATTTTTATTGTACTGTAGGGTATGATATTTTTCATCTAATGGCAATTTTCTACATACGAATTTAAAGTAGTATGAAAGAGCTGGCAATTGTTTTCGAATGTCCTAAATTTTTAAAACTCCAGAATAAACAGTAATCTATCAACTTGGACCTTGCGAGGCAAATATATGAGTAAAACTATCTTGTGAAAATGTTACATCAAAACATATATTAATGTGTAATAATTTATATTGATATGCGAGGTATCACTAAAATTGTGTAGAACTCATTTATGTTGATGTAGACAAAATTATTACGCATAAATGACATTTGTCACCGTTATGGGTACTCAAAAACTCATCAAGCTGTTGGCTCATTCAGTTTAGACACTAACAGCTGGTGCAAAAAATGATTTTAGGAAAATGTGATGTTGCTGTTAACAGCTTGATAATTCTTTTGGAAAATTACCAGGGGAACAGAAGACTTCCACGATCAGAAACAAAATTTGAAGACTCAAATTTCATCAATTGACTGAAATTAGATTAAGTAAATTAAGTATTTTAGCTTATGATGCCGATCACAAGAATACTTGCGCTACGTATCAAACGTAATTATTAGATGAATTCGAACGGAAAGACATTAAAATTCTAAAAAAATTAACAACGAAACGAATTAAACAATAGTATTGTGAAACGGTTTAATGTATATATATAGTTTTCATTTACCTATGTCTGTTACTAATTGCTGTTCACTGTAAATCGCCGTTTATTTCGCTGCTGGATGTCTTTTGTAGTAATAATTACGTTCATGTCGTAAATGAGACATTTAAAGTATTTTTTACGTGAAAAATGTAAGACAATTGTTTTTCGATTCAGGCAACTTCATTCTTAGCGTAAAATAATATAAACACAAAATCAAAGTTATTGAGCCGCGATGTATCAAAAATTGTTTTTCTTCTTATTTGAGATGCTATAACTTTTTTTATTGCTGAATATACGACAATATGTTCTAGTTATCATAAACATTTGACAAAAGACTGCAAGATGTGCCATTTTCAGAATTTGATCGTCAGCCTCATCGCAGATATTAAAGCCTGTACACGACAAAATTAAAAAAAATATATTTTTCAAAAATTAGTAAAAAGTAAAAGATAAAAAGATTAATTTATTTCTTTAATGCTGTTAACATGTATATACACCCATAAAAACTAAAAGTTGCATATACCGCTCATTTCACTATGAATTCGCAAAAAATGAAATTTGCTCAATTTTTATATCCAAGTTGACGTGAACTTTTTTCAAATAAGTAAAATATATAGAAAAAATATATACCGAGCAAAGTTTATACAAAAAAAGTGATATGGAATTGTTTTTGTTTGAGCTTTATAGGGTAAATGGTTCATGAAATATGTGTGGTAATGTAAATGCAAACGAATGCGATAAAATATGTGCGCGCGGGAGGACAAACATTGCGGCCACATGTAAACTGTTGAAGATCAATTTTTTAAAAAATCAGTTTTGAACTCTCGAATAATAAGGAAAGGAACAGGGAAAATATGAACTTTTTAAAAATGGTCGAGCGGCCAATTTATTTATTTTTGGATCAATTCGTATGGATTAACCCAGTCGCGAATTAGTTTAGTTTGTTGGAAGGCTAATGAAGTAAGCCCTGAGTACAAATGTCGGTAACAAGTAATGAATGTTTTAAGTTTTATGCTGTTTCATCTCCCAATCTTAATAAAAGTGACTGAAGGTAGTATGAACATGCCATCTATAGAATGGTGATTCAAGTTGCCTAGTTTTGAGTCCTCGCGGTTTGCTCATAAGAATTTTGTAATATATCTGCAAGTTTATTCTTTTTCACATTCCCATTGATATCCAGTGAGAATGTTGGAAATTTGATAGTATTGGTGTGTATCCTCTGTCCCTTATTTTCACTGACACAATTGAGAAAAACTTTGATGAAAACTCTAATTTCCCATATCACTCCCTTCGCGGTGAATTATTTTGGTAAAATCCTTTCTTACCAGACATTTCGATAATTTTTCGTGTCACGCTCTTCCCAACCCCACTTCCAGGGGTGTCGTGCACCTCATGTGGTCTGAAGGGTACATAGTGTCATTGGAAATACGATTATTCAACCCAGAATACTATGGACTCGACCCTAATATCGGACGTTTTACGTTAGTTTTACTTCTCAATCTTCCCACCCCCAGCTCTGAGGATACCGTGCCCCTATCTGATCTCAACTTGAACTATAATGGTATTGATAGATTAAAAACCAAAGCAACCCTAAAACTATGGATCTGATGCTACTTTTTTAAAATTAGGTTTTAATTATTTTCTTCCATGAACCCNTTTAATTATTTTCTTCCATGCAATTATTTGCATCCCCGCCCCCCAAGTGGTGCTAGTGGTGTTGTTTTTCCATGAGGACTGAATTTAGACTTGCACGATACCAAGATTTCAACTCAGAGAGGCCGAAAATTATGGGTTCGTATCTGATATGTGTCATGTTAGAAAAAATTTTCATGGCATCCCCTTCCCTAGGGGTGCTGGGGTTTATACGGGCTGATCGTGGACTTTCACGTCTTCGAGAATGTTAATACTAATTTAAGGAGCCCCGAGAACTAAGATCTCAACACTAATATCGGTCACTTCCGAATATTTTTACATTTCACTCCTTTTCACCCCCAAAACAAAGGGAGTATATTCCTTATGGGAGTGTTCGTGTACTAATGTGATATTGAGTGTGTCACTTCATTTCAGCGGTCCCAAAATGATTTGTTCTATTAAAATATAGGTTGTTTTTGGATTATTTTTACTTCACATTTTCACCCCTTCCGTAGGAGTGTCAGGGATATCTTACCCCCACAGTGCTTGTTGTTCGATAGTCAGTTATCGATTTGTCAAGTTTGATTGAAATTGTTCCAGGTACTCTACAGTTATGGTGGGATACATAAAATATTCCAACACCCATTTCACCCTCTTAGGCGTGGATTTTCGTAAAATCCTTTCTTAGCAGATGTCTACACCCTAAAAAATCATATCTGCTAAATTTTATGTTTGTAGACTTTATAGTTTCTGAGATTTCGTGATTAGTCAGTGAGTGATGTTTCGCTTTTATATATTTAGACTTGCTTGCGCTCGCTGGGGGGGTAAACCCCCCGCCCCCAGACCTCCTTATTTCGGGGGTTCCACCCTATCCATGCTATCTAGTGCAAAACTCCTTATTGCTAGATTAAAATGATTCACCGCCTGTACTATCGTACCCGGTGACATTTAATCTAAATGCAGAAAATAATTTTTGGTTGCACCGTATAATTCATTGCAATAGAAGTTTACAGAAAAATGCTGGATTTATTGTATGTATTTACTATCATGAATAATTTTCCAATAAAAGTATGCATTCCTCAGATGTCTCTCGTCAACATTCAACGTTACCTACGTTTGTTAGTAAAATAAATTATATCTAGTACTTGTGTTTTGCCACTGCGCTATGCAACATTAATTTAATAATTACCAATTAATGAATCACCTTTTTCACTTTCTTGCATTAATTGTACGCACCTTAATTTGTCAATGCTGGAAATCAATGTCCTTTGAACAAATATCAATGATGTGAAATTTCGAATCATGTGTTACGTTCACTTCATGCTAATTGGTAATTAAATACTAAAAGTACTTAAACACACGTACGAAATGAAACTATGGATCGATGCATATTCTCAATAAATACTCAACATTATACTGGAAATTTATTATTTCTTCTATGAGTGGTAATGCGCAATGCCAACTGCATTCAAACAGTAAATAGGTCACCTGCAGGCAAAAGATACAGAGAGTAAAACAACTATTAACTTACAATGATACATATAAATGACAGATAATAAACTGATATAAATACTTTTTTACGAAGGCGTTGAAACATGAACTCAAATTTTGTATCGTAAAGAGACTAAAAAATTACACAAAGAATAATATATCCACAGTATTCCGATGAGTGTCATTCCAATTAACATAAAATACAAATATGCACCTCAGCTTATCAATTATATAACTCATACGGCACATAAATTAATAGAAGCTATTTAAACGAAAAACACACTCACGTAGGGCAACTAATTTTTTCACTTCAGATGCGTTTTCAAGTTATTGGTATATGTATTCCTAAAATCATTACATCTAATGCGAGTTTTCCAACCGCGCTACGCGACATGACATGATAATTACCTTTTTTCACTTCCTCACATTAATCGAACGCTACTTAATTCGATTGCAGTTGCTGAATGGCCTTTGAAAAAAGATCAATTAATTTCATGTAACATTTCGAGTCACGAGTAGCATTCATCCCATGTCGGAAATTCTGTATTATTAATATTCACTGTAAAATAACTATGTGTACTACTTTTTAGTAAACAGTTTTCTTTGAAACAAAATAAATATGGTCTGTTGTTGGACGTATTGTAAGAAATTCAGAAAAACGTATTGTTATTTGCAAAGTTAATAAATACGTTTAAAGTAGAACATAAAACATTGTAGTGAAATATAAAATAAACTTATCTTTCTTTTACATAGTAAAAAATTGTTGTTTTTTTTTGCCTTAAATTTAATTCTTTTTGCTTACATATTAATTCTTTAAGAAATTTAACCCACATTCGAAATGAATCAATGAATCGATACTAATTCTTACTGCCTTTGTGACTTCTCTATGACATTGAAAGATATAAAGAGTAAACAACTAACTAATGTATAAAGATCTCAGTTTTTGCACTTTTAAATATCGTAAATGTGCATTTCAATTCTCGCTCAATACTATAAAAAAAATGCAAAGCGAGCAGCTTCAAACATGTCTAGGAATATGATAAATTCCTTGGTGTCTCGTGTATTCAATTACCCAGTTTGGCAATGTAAATAAAATACATCTTTGCAGTGTAAATAAAATACAAATACATACCTGAGCTAATGAACCACAAATACATGTACAGCACATTAATGGATCAAAACTAGTTTAACAAATAAAATTTCACTACGCTTATATTGGCAACGAATCATTGTTATTCTTCAGATGCCATGTTTGTTGCGATCAATTTTCGTAGTCACATTAGCACAAAAACACATTGCGTTTCAAACCTATATTGAGTTATGTTTATTATATAAATTATTCTAAAATTAATTCTTCTACACGCCCATAAATCCTTAAATAACATGTACTATTCACGATAAATCCCTATACGATTGTCCTGATTTAGGTCACCATACTGCTATATTTTTGTAATAGAGGTGGCTTTGGCTAACACACATGGCACATCAATAAGTTAATGCTCACTTGCTTGGCGCAATATTAATTCTCCGAAAAATGGACTTCAAAATTAAAATTCTTGTTTTTTTGTTTTGTTTTGTCATTCATTGGAATTCTAAAGCTACGAGCACACCAAATGTTACGTTACTACGAGTAGTAGAAGTATCATGTATATCTGATATATAAATGAGTGAGTTACACGGAGGACTTTATATTATATGAGACTAGCTGAGTACCCGCGGCTTTGCTCACGTGAATTCCGTAATATCTCTTCAACTTTATCCTTTATCACATTCCCAGTGATATCCAGTGAGAATGTTACCCATAAATGTTGGTGGTTTAATAGTATTGGTGCGTATGAGATTATTGATAGTATACTCACTGGTGTCATGTTCGATATTATTTTCATACCATCCCAAACCCAAGGGGTGCTGGGGTGTATAGGGACTGATTGTATGCTTAGGCGTCTTCGGGGATGTCACTACTAATTTCGCCGGCCCCGAAAACTACGATCTCAACACTAATATCAGTCACTTTCGTTTATTTTTACATTTCATCCCCTTCCCAACCCTTTTCCTAAGGGAGTATATTCCCTCATAGGAGATGATCGTGGACTTAAGCGGCACTGAGAATGAGACTACGCTCTTCTGCATCTTAAAAAAATGATGTAGACAACACCAATATCGGTCGATTTTACTTTTACCAGTCCTCCATTCCCACCCCCTACTCCAGGGGGTATATTAATTCCAATGTGGATTAATTGTGAATTTACGGTGCATCGGGGACTTCCTTATCTAACTATTCCATTATTTTTACATGTCATCTTTTTTCTACCCCCTCCGTAGGGGTGACAGTGACATCTTACCCCTACAATGCTTGTCAGATAGTCGGTCATATATGTATCAAGTTTTGTTGAAATTACACCAGACACTCTAATGTTATGGTGGGTTACATCCATAAAACATTTCAACCCGTTTCACCCTTTTAGGGGTAGATTTTCGTAAAATCCTTTCTTAGCGGATGTCTACACCCTCGAAAGGAACATACCTGCCAAATTTCACGTTTATAGACTTTGTAGTTTCTGAAATTTTGTGATTAGTCAGTCGTTGAGTGGTATTTCGCTTTTACGTGTGTATAGATTAGCTCTGTAATTTTATTAGGAGAGTTGATAAGTTTCTTCTTTCATTAGAGAGAACAGAGCATCCAAAAACAGTCGCCAGGTCGCAAATGCTACCGTAATATTTATTTCTCACACGCATTTCGCGAATTGTCAAGTTTTCATTTGCCTCGTACATTTTTCTTGTCCCTCTCGTCCACTTATGGGAACACCAATGTGAGCTATTTACATACATTTTTATCTGAAACAAACATTGTTGACATACTTTTTTAGCGTAATGTGTAAACCTTTTATTTCAAAGGGGAAATATAATAGAAGTATAACTCATTAGGCCACGCTTCTCTTCAGTCGTCTGTTGCTTTCCATTCCATCGTTCTTCCATGTCTTGTATGCTTGTTGCTTCCTTTCTCGGACAGTTTTTCCCCGATCTTTGATCGATCCCTTTTTTCATCTACGTTGCCTTTCACTCTGTTACGTTTTTCCCGCCCAGTCAACGTTTTAATTGCCTTTTGAAATTCGATATGGTTTCAGGGAATAATCATTTCACGGAGAAACATTTTGAAATAGTGTACAAACGTGTACCTTCAAAAGCTAAGTACGACGTTCTGCTTACTAGATGAAAATGATACTCTAAAAGGTTCACTTTTCAACGAATGTTTCTATTCTCACGAAGTGGTCATCCTGGACGTTTCACATATTTTCACGAAGTTTGGTAAATATGTCAGAAGGTAAAATAAAATTATTTCTATACCTCTGCAGCAACACCCCTGCCCTTGGACAGCGTCCACACTATGCAAGCGGTTGCACAAAATGGGATTATTGGATCCTAATAATCGGTTATTGGGGCGGGCGGTTTCCTTTTTTTAAGACATTACACCGGTAGCAAGTAGCGGTTTGAGAAAATCTTCGACGTGCTGAAGATTTCTACGAACTGGAGCCCTCTCCGACCATAAATATATTAGTGTTAAGCTGTAACTGACACCGTCCCAGCGACCCACGCTACCTGCGTTACTGATTAATGTGCCGAGTCGTCCACTACTTTATACAAACTTTTATATTTTTGTTTAATTAAAATAACATATTTCAAATCTATGAAAAAATTCCAATGAAATGAGCCCGAACACGACACATGTGCGACAAAATCTACGGCATCAGAGAAATGAAATAATTAATCTTAACGAAATGTAGGTTCGATTTTTCAAAGACATCATTGGAAATGGAACAAAGTGCGTCACACAACATACAAAAGAAATGTTTTTAGTAACAAATATAACATACCTAGCATGATTTCTCGATTTTCGCAATTGTCTTCTCAAATATATGTAAATAATGTATATTAGATGAAGTAGAGTAAACATAAATTATTTTTCGGGGCGCTCGGTCCTTAACCACACACACACACAGATATATATATATATATATATATATATATATATATATATATATATATATATATATATATATATATATAGAGAGAGAGAGAGAGAGAGAGAGAGAGAGAGAGCAACACTTGTTGTTTTGTAAATAAGCAGTATAGTATTCAAAAGATAGAACATATATAAAAGTTTCACTCACGAAGTAGTAGATGTCGAACGTTTGGGCATACGCTTTCGTGGATCCTATAAACATTTCTTTCGTGAGTGTCTTCTTTCCTTCCCATATGAGTATGTGTTAAGTAGCCTACACTTTTAAAAGTAGTATATAATACATACGCTATTTGTATTGCAATGTTAGTAATTATTAATCTCATTAAAAATAGTTATAATGAACTTCTATCCTTTTTACTACGTTATTGCTATTTATTTTATAATTTCTAGACTAAAACGCATAATAGGAGCTACATCTTAAGTGAATTCTCACAAAATAAATATTAATGTTTGGAAACTTAAATAAAAATACCGCACTTAAAAATAATATAATATATTAATTCACAATAGCGTCTTAGTGTCCAAGCCAAGAAATTTGTAACTCAAAGAACCAAGTCCACTCTCCTATTTCGTTGACTGGCAAACCGATCGATAACATCTTCAGGAGTTACGTCGATTTCCCTCTGAATATTGAACGAAGCTAGCCCATTAATCTGGTTTCCGATGTTGTAGACCACAGCCAAATCTTCAACCGTCTCAAATAAGGGAAGGAGCGTTCTGGCTCTGCTGACGTCACTGGAAATACACATGGTACTTCTAAAATTTTTCGGACGTTGGGATATCGATCTCTATTGCAATCTTGCAGAGAAGACGGAGCTGTGTCAAGGACATTCTCATCTGGTTGATCTACCCGCATTTCCCTCCACAATTCTTGCTCGAGCGTTAGTTCAGTCTCGGAATTGTCAGGGTACATGATGGATTCAACAGATTGCTTGATCTCTTAAGCACTAGCCTTAATTGTAAATCGAGGTATCGTCTGTCGAGAGGTCTTACTTATAGGGGACACATTTTATTAAACTCAGGTGCGAAACAGGTTTCTAGTTCAACGATGCAGTGATCAAGTAAAAGAATATATAAATTTACCTTTTAATGTTATTTCAGTCTAATTCCTGATGGGTATTTGTTCTACAAGATTGCCCATTATATTTTCGCGACACTTTTGATTCTCCTGCGTGTTTTTCTGTAATGGCTATAATTTCTTCAAACAACTCATTGAAAGTCCACATTTTTTGCCTTTCTTTTAACGTATTTTGCAGATTAGTTACCGACTTTTTGGCTTGAAAATGGTCTATACTGCGTTCTGCAAACACCTTGTTACAGACAGAATTGAACCACTAATTTCAGCACAAAGTACCCTAAAAATTCGTAGCTTAAAACAGATTGGAAAAGAGAGAAAGCAATTGAATGCTGTGAGCCTAACTTATTTACTTCCTCTAAAGTTGTTACAATGCTGCCAAAATAGTTCACAAAATCGATAAATGCTGTGTGTGTGTCTACTTATCTTGTCACGCACAGTTGTGTCAAAACAGTTTTATTTGTTTCTTTCATAGACAGCTGTTTTTGAGAATTTCTCGTCTTATGTAGCTGTCTTTAAGGAAGTCGTGTTTTTGACAGTACCTATCATATTCTTTGTCTGTCGAGAGGTAGATTCACTTTTGGTGGTCGAGTTAACTGGTTAGTTTAAAACGTGGCTCTAGCAATGAGTATAGAGCTTTGCACTTTTCACCATGGCCGCCGTCGATTGGTATTCTCCACTTCCGGCTAAGGCGAAACCATTCGTTTAGCATTGGCAACTGGTAGCCGTACTTTTTCCTCTGAAAGTACCTGTTCAGTATTGTTATTGCTTCCCGACTAATTCCACAAAAAATAGAGGTCTTACTTTTCATGACTAACCAAATACTGAGGTCTACGGAAAATCTGTCTAAAACTTTTCGCCTCCAAGCGAAAGCTGTGACACGAAAACCTGCAGTTAGTACTTCGTCGAGCAAATAGAAGACAAGGTAAAAAATTACACTATCTTGACAGATACTATGCCACAATATTAGTTTCCTTTAATTCATATAACTTTTGATATAACATTTCTTCGCCAATTTTAAAAATATAAGTATGTAAATAATCACTATGATTTTTACTTAACCACTGGTTTTCTGTTTTTCACAATCATATTGGTGAAGTGGGTTATTTTCCTCACAAAGAATACAATTTCCCATACCACTGACAATGAAATCCTTTTATATTAATCATTAAGAAGGTCAAATAAATATTCTGTGTGATTGATTACATTTTCAAAATGTTAAAACCAGTTAGCTTTCTTCTTTACACAATAAAGTCGGAGAAACTTCAAGAAACCATATATTCAGAAAATATTTTGATTACAGAATAGAAACCATGAAAATTTATATTAAGAATTATAGGACAAAACACACGAGTACACTGTACATCAGTGTTTTCAGTGCACAATTGGAATAAATCATGGAAATATGTAAGAAGAATTTAATGAATATGTATTTATTTTCTCAATAAGACAAACATTTACACAGTATGCACATTGCACACATATACAACGAACAGAATATATACGTATTCACATAACACAACAAACACAAACACACGGTTGTGTCCATTAACAATAACACCATGTAATCTGGCAGTTCATGTGTTAGCCTGCTAAAGTAGCGGGTTAACCATTTCTAATGCAAGTCCACTGCTGTAAGAAGACATTTCTCAAATGACTCATTTCTTTTGTTTAAGTGAATATGCAACACATTCAGTATAATATTTGAGCCTGACTGGGCATAATATTGGCTAACTTATAATTGTTTTGTCTCAAAACTGTGCCTGGGCTGGATTGCTAGTGGGTACTGAAAAGACTTCAATTTTTAAAACACCACTTTATTAATTGATGAGGTCATCTGGTGTTGTACCAAACTAGGTCCCTTCATTCGAAATTATTAGGTCGGATAGTTAAACTTTGATTGTACCACTGACTGATAGTCTCTTGATAGTTATAAAACTATTATAAAATTGTATCTTTATATAAGTTGGAGCTGCACATTGGGATTTATTTTGTGTTTCCGTATTAACTTCTATGCATTTCAAACACATGTTAAACTTAAAATTCTTCCATTTTTTCTTATCTTCCTTTTCCTCCTCACAATGAATACCATCGCATCATAGAATTCAGTCAAATCCCTGTATATGGATTAACCTCGTAGTTTTCAATTCTTGAAAATTATTATTTCTAAAAGTATTAGAGGATACAGATGGGACCACTGTCATTGCACCCAAATCTTTCTGCTCTTCCCAGCGCCTGTCTGAAATTGTAACAAAGAATTACGTGAACAGTTCGATAACAGTCAAGATGACAAAAACATCTTTCAGATAAAATTAAAACCTGACCGAAGACGCAACAGGTATAGTGAAGGCGTCTTCAAAATGTGCCGGTTTTAAGGTTAAAACAAAGACTTATAAGTTACAACATTGAAGGCAATAATTATTTGAGAAAACGTATCTATTATTTAGTTCCTCCTTGTTCCTCTTCAAGAAGTTCGTGGTTCCAAGAGCTGAGAGACGTTCTTTTAATTGATGAATGGTCAATTTTCTTAGTTGGTGATATTTGTTTATGGTGTTTACCATCTCAACCGAGAACCGGAAGTGAACGGTACCAAACTATATTACTTCAGCGCTATGAGTGGCCAGTACAGAAACTATTAAGGAGCACAGCTGAGTGAACGGTTGTTTTCCCTTAATTTTTGCTTTAACACCGTGCAATTTCCTTGACATATTTGACGCACCGTCATAACCTTGACCACGTAACGTCTTAATGTCTGAATCAGTCTTTCAATCATTTTAAAATGACATGTGCCAAGTGCTCTCCTGATAAAGAAATCAGTGAAACGAACGTTAGAAACGCTTCAATAATTTTATTATTTTTCAAAACACGAACACGGACATGTGTTCCGTTCCAGCAATGTCTGTGGTCTCATCACATATAACTGAGAAATATTCCGAATTTTTAATATCAGTAATTAGTTTTTCATTTATCAGGGCTCCTCATATGGCATTTAGCTCTTTCTGAATTCGAGAACTTACATACAGTGCATTTTTGGAACCTTTATCAGGATACTCTTTTAATATGCTGTCACCAGCATCAACTCTTGAATTTAAGGAATTGAATGTTCCCTGATGTTGTTCATTCTCTAGAATAGAGGAGCAATTGCCTTCCCTGTTTCCTGGTAGAGGAAGTTTTCCCTAACATGCAAAATTGTTTTCACAATGCCCACCTTTTTTTTGCTATTTTCAGCCGGTTTCTTTCTCACTGAAGTGTTCGCACGTCCTTGAACATTGGATATTGTATGTTTATATATTTGTTTAAAGGATTCTGCATCCAGAAAACTGGTGACATGATACTGATAAGAACAATGCTTTCTAAACGTTTCTGACGCATTTTTCCACTTCTGAAGTGGACGACTAACAAGTGTGCCAACATTAGCGTTGTGAGAAGACTTTTTTTCCCGAATAGGATACAATATTTACAATACGCATCTTCACTCTCAGAATAAATTAACTATTCATATTTCTCCAACCACGAATACTGAAATGACCGTCATTTTTGGAAGGAAATTTGTGGTTAGCCATACTGTCAGAATATTTTTTACTCAACACAGCGAACTTGAGAGTATCATCAATTTTGACTTGGGTTGGCCAAATACATTTTTGATATCGGTTATTTTACCTGATACTGAAGACTTGTTTTGAAGAACAGCGTTTGAATCAGAACTGTCAGGATGTATTGTTTCATTGTTGTCAGAGGACCCAGGACCAAGCTTGGAAGCATTGTCATGGCCACAAGCTTCAGCAACACAGGTACTCTGCTGAGACGATGTAGACGAAGAAGTAGGCGTTTCCACTGCACTATCACACTTAACTTAGTTTTTGTCTCAAAATAATCCAGTGTTGACTTTTCTCTGATATACTTTTTCTTATCTTCAAGATAGGACTTTTCGGTCTTCATGTTACACACAACCGACGACTTATAAAACTACAAAAAACCACATATTTAATACTACAAATAAACTGTATCCGAACTAAAAACTAGTATGTTCTCTATTCTAAAACACGATATAAAACTTTAAAAGAGACGGAGAAACTAAGAAAAAGACTGACTCTGCAGAAACAAGGGAAGCCGACGACACCACGAACTGCGTGTGTTAACAATCGCAACGACTGCCTGGAGTCACAACCGAAAGGAGACTATTCGATCGGAGAGAATCGTATCCATAGCGTTTCCGGACGACCAAGCTCCTGTCGTCTGTCGTCAATTTCCAGCGCCATGTTTTAACACTTCGCATTTGTGACTGTCACATCTTTGGCGTTTGTGTCCTTAGCAGGGTTAGACTTGTGTAATGTTGGAAGGTTAAATGGTTAACAGCTAGTTTCAAATGCTAAAGCACCCCACACCCGAGGGACGGTCAGCATTGACCCCAATCGGGGGTGGTGGGGTACTCTTCGGCGAGGCGGCGCGCTTTGCGATGTGTACGGCAGAACGAAGAAAGAACATGTGCGTTCCAGATCGCCTGTGTCAAAACAGGCAGAGGCGGTGGAAAGCACAAGTGTTTGGCAGCGTTGAGCGATGTCAGGTTTTTGGTAATAAAAACCAGACGTCACCGCAAGCTTGGTTTTACCAGAAATAATATTTATTATGAACTATTTATTTCATTAGTATTAACATCCATCTAGTTCAGTCGAAATATACTATTTTCTTATTTTAAATGGGAGCTAGAGCTTCAGTAAAGCGAGGNTTTTTTGTTGGGGGGAGGGGGCTCGAGTCCCCGACCCCCCCCCCTCAACTGCGTACGCAACTGATTAGATGTTTGATAAGTTGATAGACTACTTTAATATAATGCAGAGTGCACAAACGCGATGCCTACGTCTTTCGATTTAAGGATTGTAAATAAATGCATCTATATTGAATAATACTCATCTGCCAATTGGAAGGGAAATAAAGTGATTCCTGTAAAATGATAACTCAACAGACTGAATAATTTCTACTTCATTTTAAAATCCTTTCAAAACGTGGTTAAAATCCATTTTTTGCGTGGAAACTTGTCTGTGATGAAATTATTGAAAACTAAACTTAAATATCTTGGATCACAAATATCGCTTGTTAGTCGTATTTAGTCATTTCCCTTGTTATTATTAGTGGAATTCAAATATTACCGAAAACTTTTGGTAAAGAAATTAATGTAAGGTTTCGATTTTTTGTTCACCACTGCTTGGTGACGCATCGTTAGCTGGTCCCTTACTTTTTCCTCAAGGCCCCGGAAAAGGAGAAATGGGTTAGTTTGAGAGCGAAGAGTTTGTATCGTTTAGACGCGATTCTGCGTGTTTCACACAATTTCACTTAGTTTGATAAATGGAACAAAGCGGTTGAGGGACGAGACATATTTTTAAAGAATGTGAAATTTTCACTGACTAACAATAAATGGTTTCGGCCAAATAGACACATATTTTAAATTATGACGGGACATGGAAACATAAAGAAATATTTGCACAAATTGAAACTAACAGACAGTAAAATTTGATAATGTGGAGAAGGTACGGAAGACAATTACCGTATATTACACGACTGTAAATTTAATGATGAGGGAAGACAAGAATTAATACTGGTAATGAAGAAGGAAGGAGTTTATATACCAGAATATTGGTCTCATCTAGTACGAAATGAAGTTTTTGATAAATTCCAGGAGATTGTGACTGTAATGATGTGTGTGAGACGGGCTCTAAAAACAGATGCTGCATAGTTGTTGCGGTGCAAGTTAATATTAAGTAAAAAAGAGACCGTAAGAGAGACAAATGAAAGTGAAACTTACCGGGCAATTACCTTTGAGTCTTGGAACCGGGTTGAAGGATGTACCAAAAGGAAAAAGGAGTAGATTTGCATACCGGACAAACATTCAAACAATTGTCTTTATATATTAAACTAGTTCAGTACCCACTGCTTTGCTACCATGAAATTGTTCATTGTACAACTATTTGTATTTGTTTTCTCTTTCACTCTTCTTCAGTGCATTTTCATGAGACATATGAAAGTCTGATATACTTGCGGACAGAATAAAGGGGATAACTATTAAGTTAATATATCACATCTCTAAATTACGTTGCTATTATTTCATTTTTAAGACCGCTCTCATGCTGTCATCTTTTTCAGTCATTTCGTGTATATTATCAATTAAGTATTTTACGAAAAGAGAATCGATATAGATGGTAAAAGGTCCCTTTACACCGATTTTCCCGAGACATGATTTATTATATTTGTCATCAAAAGTAATCCTTCTGACCAAAATTTTAACTCTAATTACAACCCCCAGCCTTGTTTGGGCCAAAAATTTATTTTTTTCTACTATCTTTGCCCCATTTTGAGGTTTGAAGCAATTGAAAGAACATCAATTTATGCAACTTTGGCCCAAAATTATAAGAATAAAAATTTATATTTTTCAGTGATTTTTAAATTTTTGATCACGTTTTTTTAAATTTTTCCAAAACGGATGCAAATTTTTCCTTTCTATTGTTTTGAAGTACTGTGGATACACTTTCGAGCGATACACATTTCAATAGTTTCCGGTGGGACAGCATACCTATTTATTAAAAGGACCTTTGATTTTTAATTTTGTTTTGTAAATTGTCCGCAGTATTTGCGTGTTTAGGCCATTAGGATGGTACATGTTTAGAAGTATCTTCTGAAAATTATTCTTTTTTTAAACTATTATGTTGACACGTGCTGCGTCGAGGTTATGCCATATGAACGCATTGGGACTTACCTATGTTGGAATATGTCTCGGAAATATTCTATGTTGAGTCAAAATTCAAGAAGCAAAATGTTTCGTGTAATAATCTTGTCAAATACATATTATTTCAATGTTTTATAGAATTAATAGTTCAGTTGTAAACAAGAGTTGAGTCCAGTCTTACCACAGCATGATAGGAAAGTACGGACTGCCGGTCAAACTCATCAAACTAAGCGCAGAGGTTTAGGACCGAAGCTACTTGCCCGGTGCCAACCTATATGTAGTTGGCTGACTTTAAAAAATGTTATTTATTTGTTGTTAACGTGCTAATGAGACCTGTTGAAAATTACCAGAAAAAATAGCCCAAACAATGTATAGTTTACTTTTCGCTTGGTACACTTATTTTAACGACTGTTTATAGCAAACATTGGGACTCCATTTGCAAAAAAATAATAATAAATTAGAGAAGTGTGTTTAATCTGGAGTTAAACTTATTGTTTAGGCTACTTTTTCTGGTAATATTGAGCTGAACTCAAATTCATTAAATATTTGCGATAAAATGATTAGTATAATACAACCCACCACGTTGCTAACGAAGGTAGCGTGTGGCAGGTGCTTCCGAACCCTAATCCCGGGCGCTTGTGTGAAGAAGCAGTCCCCTTCACCCTGCCGCGTTACTTAACCAATACAAGAATTGTTACAATCTTCGAGATTATTACATTCACGTCAGCTGTCCTCGAGCAAAAGGCTGAAATGCCTTCATGTAGATAGAAGTTGTTTGGCTTGGGCTAGGAGGAGACTGCCAAAGGGTTCGTGAGGTCAGGAGAAGAAAACGTGAAAAGCAAAGTTCAGGATAAAGAAAATGACGAAGAAGAGATTGTTTCATATTGTTCGTTAAAGTTTCTTTATTAATTTTGTGTTTTTCATGATCGGGCGAAGTTCAGGCCATCAGCTCTACTCTTCACCTAACCACATGATTAGAGGGAAGGAATTGATAAGGAGGGATACTAGGTTTGCTTGGGACAATGTAAGAATTGGTCTGTAAAAGTGAACTGAGGAAAAGGGGAAAATAATATTGCATTCTTGAAATTTATGATAAAATGTTTATTAGATCGTATGACCAATTTTGATGTTTCCGTAGTTTTGCTCCCTCCTTTTTTACATGAAATCGGTTATTAAGGCGTAAGAGTAATAATAATATTAATAATAATAATAAAGTACCTTTATTTTGGCGAGACTCAGACAAATTACAAATTACAAATTATAATACGATTATACCTTACTAGATACATATTACACTGTATTTACAAATTATATATTACATGAGATTATATGAAACTACGGTACGGGTGAGAGAGAATGTAAAAGTAAGGGAGAGAAAGAATGAAAGGAAGATAGAAAGCATACGAATGAGGGAGAGAAAAATAGACAGAATGTGGGAAGACTAAAGGGCATTGTTTTTCATTCACTCTGTAAGACGTTGCCTGAAAGAAGAAAAAGTTGATAGAGATTTTAGTTGAGCAGGAAGTTTGTTCCAAGAACGTATTGTATGTACTGTGTAGGATTTACTGTAAAGAGTTGTGCCATGTCGAGGAATAGAGAGGAGATGTGAGCCTCGCGCGCGATCCAGTTTCAAAAATTAAAAACTTTTGCTAAAACTGTCAAATGTCAATTTTGTATTATTTTGTAAAGAAGAGATAAGGCAATGCAGCGTGCGATGTTCCTCGAGTGTTTTCCTTTAGTTTTTTCGTCAAGTCAGTGAAAACAAAGTCGCAGTAATCAAAGTACGGCATGACAAGAGACTTAACAAGCATTTCCTTTATTCTTCTTGGTAAAAGATCGCGTAGCCGTTTTACTTTTTTACATGTTTCGTCTATTTGGGTTTCCCAACTAGGCGAGCTTTCAATATTAATTCCTAGATTTTTCACGTGACTGCACCCAACGAGAGAAGTTTTATTAACTGATATATTGGGTAGAGTGCAATTTGAAAGTTTACTAAGGGTTTTCTTTGTACCCAACAATGAGCATTGTGATTTACACGGATTTAACAAGACACCGATAGGTGTTGCCCCTCGTACCGAGTGAGGTGAGATCTACGTTACATTTTTGCACAATTGAAGTTATGTTAGGTGGTTTGCCACTAATATAAATTTGAAGATTGTTGGCGTACATTTGAAATTTGCTATGTTTAAGAGATTTGTTGATGTCATTAACGTATATTAAAAATGCAAGGGGACCGAGGACACTTCCTTGAGCAACTCAACACTTCTTCCCTTCAAACGGTGCGTGATTTCCAGATACTACAGTTTGTTTTCGTCTGGTTAAATATTCTGAAAACCATTTTATTGAAGGCCATGCAAAATCTAAAGTCTTCATTTCTGCAAGCCAAATATCATGATCAACTGAATCAAATGCCTTGCTGAAATCGAGAAGGACAAGAATAGTTACGTTTCCCGCGTCAATCGAATTTCGAGCATCTTCTATAGCATTCAACAAGGCGGTCCCTATACTTCTACCTGAACGGAAACCGGATTGACATTCGTTAATTATATTTTAGTGATTGAGGTAGCCCTCCACTTGATTTCGAACCACTTTTTCTAATATTTTCGACAGAGTGGCAGAACACTGATTGGTCGATACTCACTTGGTTTTGAGGGATGCGATGTTTTGGGGAGAGGGTGAACCAAGGCAGTTTTCCACGCTTTAGGGAAGCTACCACTGGAGAGTGAATAATTGATAATATCCGTAATAGGTGAAACACAATTAACTACATATTTTTAATAGTTTAGTTTAATTTATCTGAACCCGAGGCGTTTGACTTTAAACTAATTATGATCTTCCATATATCTGCTTGAGTGACAGATGTAAAATAAAAATGTTTTTCTAAGTAATTCTCATCGTTTTGTAAAGACTTTAACACTTCTAGCTTTAAAGATTCATTGATGCACGATGTTTGGTCTACGAAATAAGTATTTGAAGTATCAAAATGTACACAGATATCGAACGCATTGGATGTCTTACCCAATCCAATACTTTTCAGAGTTTTCCAGAGTGATTTTCTATCCCGGTTTGCACCTAATGTATTATGATATTTAATTTTTTCATTTCTAATTTTATGCGTAACAATATTTCTTAAGTTTTTGTATAATTTGATGTCTTCTTCCTCCTTTGTTTGTCGGGACTCTACAAACGCTGCATGTCTATCCTTTGTTAACTGTTTGGTTTCGAAAGTTAACCAAGGCGCTGGGGGCATGTTACACGGGCTTAATTGAGAAAGTTGCATTGGTCTAAATTCTTAAAATCATGATACTCTATTATTTTCGGTACATACTTAGGACATTTCAGACCATAAGAAAGATGAATTAAATCGTGCCAGAGATACAAGGAACTGGAATTTGCCCATATATTAGAACCTTTTCAAAGTTTGAAGTAATAATATGATCGATCCACGTATCAAAATTATTTGAGTGATGAGTTGGTTCCAGAGGAAGAATTTTTAAATTCATACCCTGAAATCGTTTAAAGTTAATTGTGTGTGAAGAATTTTCTTTTGTGAGATCACAGTTAAAATCACGCATCACGATTATAGAATCAAATTTAGCTGCACAAATTGAGAAATATTCATCAAGTTCATGAATATTACCATGCTTAGGGGGATTGAACATAACCGCTTATAGTCATTTTTTTTAAAGTGATTTCAACAAAAAGATACTAGACTTTTCGCATAATGTCGTCTTCAGAAGAAAATATAACTTTGGTTGTGTAGGTGTATCCAATGGCCATTGATCTCTTTCCGTCACACACCTGCTCATGATTTTATGAGCTAAGTGCTTCCGAAGTGCTCAACTTTCGAACCAGTGAGAAACTTGGTTTGTGTCCAAGAAAGCCAAACGGATCCAAGAAGCTCTGCCGAATTTACGATTATTACTTAGCCGACTGTTCCTTTCGACTGCGATGAGCTCAACGGCGCGTGGCCGGCTGGCTGACCATGGAGATGCCATGCCACGCAATGTCTTTACAAAATTATAGTTTAATATTCATTTGTTATACATTTACATTGTTTTATATATGTATCACAATGAAGTTTTATTAGCACGGTGGTTGGTTCGTCTGCTGCGAGGGAGTTCGCAGAAGTTATGAAGATCTGGAAGTATCTCCGGGTCAGGGCTGACTAATTCTGTGAGAATTTCTTTCTTTTCTCGGCAAATCCGCATGCAACAGCCAAATTTTTTCGTGTGGCTAAACATTCGCTCTTAATGACTGGGAGTACGTTGTGACAACCCTTTGCTAGGGAGATCGTGTGGTTAAACAGGCTAGCGTAGGGTGAACGTATTGTTTAGGAATTCAATCCCGCGTTATATTTGTTTTGGCTTAATTACTATTAACCAAACAATAACTACTTGTGCGTGTATTTATTTGTGCATTAAAACAAAACTGATATCCTTGGTTTATGTGCATTCCTACTCTGCTCTAAGATCGCAAAAATAATTTATGTTTTTAAAAGTTTTTATTTTCAAAATTTGTTGGTTGTACGGGTGATTTCTCTTCAGAGGTCTACCGGGACACTTGAGACCGTAGCCTCCAGTGCACCCTCATCTACTCTTTCCCACCGACCCCGGCATATTAGCTACCAGACGGTGCTATTCGCGGCGGGGCCCCCTTCCAATTCAGATTGAGCTACAGGAGGGGAGCCGAAGAGTGCCAACAGCACTGGCCCGATTCCTAAGAATCAGTTTTCCCAGTAAGCGCTCTGGTGGACGGGGAGATGCCTAGCTCGCCTCCCTACTGTGTCTGCACAACAGTAGCCGAGCTGCAATCCTGTTCATCGATCGGCAACTTTCGTTTCCTACCCGTGACCCGCAACCCCGATTGGGGAGTGAAATTTCGCTTTTCTGAAAATTTTAAATGTGTGTATATTTTCGGATATTTTGGTGCGCTGAAAATGAAAATGGCGATAGAAAATGATTCCGATTACTCGCTAGCACCTCTTACGATCCTCAGAGGATGGGAATTGAACTTAACACTCTATATGAAAATTGAGAATGTTTGCATATTATGAAATCAGTTTTTATCGTTTTATTCGGTTGCAGCTACGACGATGTGGACCCAACGACCCTCCTGCGTGCGGTAATATTAACAAGCACCGCTATCTCAACAAAGAACAAGGTCAACATCATTTCACGGTGAATTTCTTTCCGTAATCCTTTTCCTAAGTCTCTGTATCCATATTAATCGTACAACTTCACTCCTGGAAAGATTTTTCCCGCCACATCGTAATAAAACAATACTTGTAACACAGTTAACATATATTTATAGCTACGTAAGCAATATTCAGTAGGTAGCCTAACAGATTTATTTTACAAGTAGGTCAGCTACGTTTGTTTGTAACTTACAAATGATAGTAGTTAACTAGTAAATCGCTTGTAAAATACTATGAATTTACTAGACATTACAAGTTAACTAGTGTACCTTAGTGAAACGCGAATAACATATTTTAACAAACTTATGATAGTTTAATTGCTAGTTAAGAACTTGTACTTTTACTATTTATATCCAACTTACGGTCGTATAATATATTAAACAATACAAACTTGTACGTGAGTGAGACGGGGCCCAGGTTGCTATTGTCGTACGTTCAATGCACCTGCCGAGTAATCTTATATTTGGGCGCAATGCGTATGAGGGTTATTGGGTGAATATTATGCGATGCGTGGTACTCCACCTTATCTTTCATGTGGAAAGCATATGTTGGAAATTCTCAGGCCATAGCGAGGAAACTTCAGGCTGAAAAAATTGGTTAAATCATTATTACATTATCTTCATAACGGACTACAAATATTGCTATTCTGACGTAATTTGGATATGCCCCTTTTGACCTCGTGAATGACGATGGCACCCTCTTAGTAGAAGGGTCAATTATTACAAAAGGATTGTTTACATTTTGCGTTAAGGGTTTAAAAAAACATAGGAAGATCATCTCACATTCACTCTTATCTCCATATTTAACTGAACTTTTAAAAATTTCTCTTCCATCTTGATTTTTCTCATTTTTAAATTACTTTGATTTCCACTTTATTTTTAATATATAATGGTTATTTTCCAAGAATAACGAAATTTTGTGATGCATAGTATACAGACATTTTTGAGCTTATTTCGGTCAGGTGAAAAAACGGGATGGGAATTGAACTCGGGCAATGGTCGGCGAGGCGCTAAGCTATCCGCCTTCTAAAGATATAAATCATTTCGCATTACTGGCCCTAAGTGAAAGTAGTGAATGTATGTCCACTTCTAAGGTACCGATATGCCACTATTTTTATCAGCCTAAGTTATCTTCCCCGTCAAGCAGTTACGCGGAATAATTTGTATTGAAGCTGTTCCTGCATTAGAATAAGTACTAGTTATTCTGTGTTAAAACAAAATAGCTAACCGCTGTTTCTCTTTCAATTCATTTACAGGGAGTGCTGGGGGTCGAGTGCATGTTGCCGCTCGGAAAAATTTCTTAGATAAGGGGATGGCAGAGACCGGGTAGAGAGGCTGCTCTCACTCCTATCGCCCGTATCTCGACTACCAAGCAGAGTAGAAACTTGAAATTGACAGCACACTATTTCAATTGTAATTTAACCTTCTGTGCATTCAATGAAACTCCCATATTTCGAACACGAAGGGAATGGGAACGGTGTTCGATGTATTCCGAAATTCGATATAAGTGGAAGTTTTTTTTCGGTACACGTTGGTGATATGGGTTGGTTTAGAGGTAAATGGAGTCTTTTTCCTTCACTTAAACAAGCTTTAGCATAGGATGTAGTGTAATTTCATAGATTCAATCAATTTTCGACAAAATGTTTTTCCTTCATCGTTGTGCAGACTTACTGCACGTTGCTTACCATACGATAGGACAGAGGAGCACACGTGAACAGTTTGTTTATCCCGTCAATGTAGTTCCGCTGTAACGTGGCACCTCCCCCAGTAAAAATTGGTCCAAAAGAAATGACACTATTTGCTGCATACGGTCACGTGTTTTTCCGAGGACTACTGCGCACCCGAAACCATGTGCCATCCGTGGTGACTGTTATAACTAATATGAACCTAAAATAAACTTACAATAAGCATGGATTACATAGACTCGCATGTTAGCATGGATGATGTTCTTCCCACACAATAGAATAGGGTTCTTGTCCTTCCTGAGCAACATGGTTCAGAGCTCCTCATAACTGAAAATAATAATAATAATAATAATAATACAATAAATACTGGAAAGCAAAGAAAGAAGCACGACGATGAATGCATGAGGTTACTTCACGCGGTCCTAGATGGTCAAAATCGAAAAGATACGCCTATGTTCTTTACGTTATTCACCTATCCTGTTTGTTTTAATATTTTTTTTGTTTGTCAGTTAGCGTACAGGATAAAATTAAATTGATCATTGTGACCTTGTTAAATATTTTGCTTTTTCATTTCATTGATAATAAGTTTATGCGAAATTTGTGCAAGATTTAGTGTTTGTCCTCCACGGAATAAAAAATTAACATGTTAAAATGTTTTAAATTAAACAGATGAAGTATAAATACTGACATAAGTAATTATGCTAGTAATTAACCACCTTATGTTCATTTGAAAAAAAAAAGTAAATGGGAAGTAAAAATTGCCCAGACGTACCTCTCTTTCTCCCCTAATATTAGCGCTTGAACCCGAGTTTGATTGAAAATCCATCCCAAGTGGGAATTCAGTTGTAAAAAAAGCGCGCTTCTTAGAGTCACTGGACGTTCACATTATTCCATGCAAGTGGTATTTATCACATTATGTATTTTCTGTTGCGTCAGCATATCTGAGCGCCATCTATTAGGTATAGTATGTGATGGTACTCAGGTCACAGATAGTCGAGCTCCCAGAGAGAGCGACGCACACGTGTTCCCTTATTTTTAATATGTAATAGCATGATGATTGTGTTCATTATTTATGTCGCCTAAACTCGCTTAGTATAATAATTATATGTATATGGCGTATAAAATATTAATGTTTAATTTGATGCATAAAATTTACGTATGTCAGGCCCGTTGCCACAAACGCTCGTATCTCTCTTTTATCATTTAAATCCGAACATTTCGAATAACGTTTTGTGTTTGGTATGGAGGTTGCACATATATTTAAATTAACATTGTGTTGTGCCATTTATCACATATTTCATTAGTATTGCTATTTGCTTCTTCACAATAGGCAATGTTACACTGAGAAAACTATTGTGAGTACTCTAGGTTTGGATGTGAGATCCAAATTCAGAGGAAGGAAATGTTTTCTCCAATCACTTGGATGTGGCGTCCTAACCTTATAGTTCGGAAAGTATAAAGTCGGGATACCACATCGAAAATTGGATGTGGATCCAAACTTGTTCTCTCAGTAAGTATTCACTCAAAACATTTCCAGATGTGGCGTAACTAGCATCTTGTACACCCGGACATTGTCCGGGGTCCCCTAGTCTCATGGGGCCCTCATCCTCTGGAGCTTTCTTCGTGGTTCTTAATCGTTCTTGAAGAAAAAATTATTGTTCAAACAAAAGAATTTTGATTATTACATATATATTATTTTACGCAATCTAGTCGTTTAATTAATCGGCAAACTTTTTGCATATGCCTAATTTTTGCCAATTGATTATTTTACACTATTAGCCAGTTTTCCGGACAAGTCTACAGATGTCATGCAATTTTAACTCTGCCACGTATAGTTGCGACTCCAGAACGGTCGTTTCCGAAATTGAAGCTCATCAAAAGTTAGTTACGAGAAATTCCTTAAATCAAGGCAAATTGAGTGGTTTAAGTGTTGTATCCATCAAATCTGGGGATACAAATGATTTCAGAAGCAGATTTGATCAGTTCGTTAAAACATTTACCGAAACAAAAGTTCGTCATATGATATTATAAATGTATCGTTGGATTGTTTTGTATAATTACCGCATTAAATATGTATGGTATAAAAATATTGTTAAATTAAATTACTGAATAGTTACTAAGATGTATATTTTACTAAAAAATCATAAAATATTTTTCTATTTTTTTTCATAACTAAAACACTAAAACTGTGACCACTAAGGGACTCCAAGCCACATTTTGCCCGGGGGGCCCGACGTGCATAGTTACGCCTCTGATTTCCAGCAATCGCAAATGAAACCTAGAAGTTTACTTGTATATGCCATATTCATAAAATATACTCTCTTCGTGCTCTGTTTTGTAGTTTATTACAATCTACAATAGAAAACACTGAATTACTCCATATAGTTAAAGAAAAAATATTGCATATTAAAGGGAATCACGACAAGCTATCTTTACAACATAATTACTGGGATAAAAACGCTCGTTATTTCCGGGGCCAAAACATTGTGTGTCATTGCGTTTGTCGTTTATGTGCTTCAATCCCACAACCCCCGAAGTATTAGCGAGTTCTTTAGTCGGAACAAGGCTTACCGTAAGTAAACTCCACGGCGTCGTGCTTATGTAAAGTTGCAAGGCTTACGATTTTTGCTGTTGTCTTTCTCACGATTCCCAGTTATTTTACTCCCCACTTTCTTTTCTGTCTATTATGTTTCTATGTATTAATTTTTTTAAAATCGTTGATTGGTATTACGTTCCGGGAATTTTGTTGGCCCGACTATTCGAATTTTTTTGACACTTTAATTTGCATTTCATTATATGTAGTACGTTTCAATATCGTTCATTTGGTTTTTCTTTTTTTTCCCGTTAGGTAGGTGTGTGATCTGCTTATAAATTTAATAGGTTCACCTATCTATAGTTAAAGCTGAAGAAGCAAGATCAGTCTGTAAAGTATGGAAGCAAATGAGAGGAAAAAGAGAACCACAAAGAAATGAAATTAGGGATTATTGGAACGATTGCCTTAACTTAACGAGAAGTTAGAAGTTACTGATAAATAACTCGAAAACGCGAAAGACAGTCTTCTGGGGAAAGTAACAAACTTCCAGTTAACTACAAGAGATGTTGGACTAAGTATGTCTTTACTCGCGGACACTATAGAAGGGAAGCTTAGAAGCATTCTTTTCATATGTTTGTGTGATGTTCTGGAAAATGAACACAGCAAAAACTAAATTTTATCTAACCGATAATAAGTTTTCTTTTGTTCGATTATAAAGCATTCTTCCCTTCTTAAATGAGGAAAAACGAGGAATTAAAATATTTCACACATTTAATGGTAAGGGAAACTCCTCTTTCTCCTACATTCTCATGTTGGTGTGATATTTTTACACATGATTATTTAACAAGAATTTCTTACAATTAATGTATAAAGTACTTTTAACGTGACTAGAGTAAAGAGTTTACCCTGTAAAATTGCGAATGAAATATGTAAAACAATGTATCGATGCAGTGTTCTAGTAAATTGAGTCGCCTTTAAATTTATTTAATCATTTCATATAAACTCACTACATGGACAAAAAGTAATTCTTAGTTCTCAGATTTGATGATGTAAAGGAGAAACAATGATTGCTTATAATATATAAGCTTGATTATCTTTCACATAAGTTATAAATTCATTTTTAATTGAATACAATAATATGTGATACACATTTTAGAACCCATTGTTGGTATGTAATTGACGTTTAACTCACTCAAACATTCACCTCACACACCTCAAGCACTTTCCTCTCACACCTCAAGCACTTTCCTCACCCACATCATTCACTTTCCTCACCCACATCATTCACTTTCCTCACCCACATCAATCACTTTCCTCACCCACATCAATCACTTTCCTCACCCACATCAATAACTTTCCTCACGCACAACAATCACTTTCCTCACGCACAACACTCACTTTCCTCACGCACAACACTCACTTTCCTCACGCACAACACTCACTTTCCTCACGCACTACACTCACTTTCCTCACGCACTACACTCACTTTCCTCACGCACTACACTCACTTTCCTCACGCACTACACTCACTTTCCTCACGCACTACACTCACTTTCCTCTCGCACTACACTCACTTTCCTCTCGCACTACACTCACTTTCCTCTCGCACTACACTCACTTTCCTCACGCACTACACTCACTATCTCTCCTCGCGCACTACACTCACTTTCCTCTCGCACTACACTCACTTTCCTCGCGCACTACACTCACTATCTCTCCTCGCGCACTACACTCACTATCTCTCCTCACGCACTACACTCACTATCTCTCCTCGCGCACTACACTCACTATCTCTCCTCGCGCACTACACTCACTATCTCTCCTCGCGCACTACACTCACTATCTCTCCTCGCGCACTACACTCACTATCTCTCCTCGCGCACTACACTCACTATCTCTCCTCGCGCACTACACTCACTATCTCTCCTCGCGCACTACACTCACTATCTCTCCTCGCGCACTACACTCACTATCTCTCCTCGCGCACTACACTCACTATCTCTCCTCGCGCACTACACTCACTATCTCTCCTCGCGCACTACACTCACTATCTCTCCTCGCGCACTACACTCACTATCTCTCCTCGCGCACTACACTCACTCTCTCTCATCGCGCACTATACTCACTCTCTCTCATCGCGCACTATACTCACTATCTCTTGTCTCGCTCCACTCTCTCTTGTCTCGCTCCACTCTCTCTTGTCTCGCTCCACTCTCTCTCTTGGCTCGCTCCACTCTCTCTCTTGGCTCGCTCCACTCTCTCTCTTGGCTCGCTCCACTCTCTCTTGGCTCGCTCCACTCTCTCT